>CAUYQU010078656.1:0-54113 GCA_963574635.1 Cheracebus regulus | reverse complement strand
GTTATTTCTGTTTCTTAGTTTTCCTTCTAACAGTCTGGCCCCTCTGTTGTAGGACTGCTGAGGTCCACTCCAGGCCCTGCTTCCTGGGGATCACCTGCAGCAGCTGCAGAACAGTAAAGGTTGCTACCAGTTTCTTCTTCTGCTATCTTTGTCCTAGAAGGATATCCGCCAAATGTCAGTCTAATCTCTCCTTTATGAGGTGACTCTTTGGATATACGGGGGTCAGGGAGCTGCTTGAGGAGACAGTCTGTCCTTTATAGGAGCTCAAGTGCTGAGTTGTGAGCTCCGTTGTTCATTCAGAGCTGCTGGGCAGGTATGTTTAAGTCTGCTGCAGCAGAACTCATAAACCACTTTTTTTCCCTGAGGTGTTCTGTCCCAGGGAGTTAGTGCTTTATTTATGAGTTTCCGGTGTGCTGCTGCCTTTTTTTTTCTTTTTAGGGCTGCCCTGCCAAGCAAGGAGGCGGCCCAGTCCCTGTCTGCCTGCAGAGGCTTTGTTGAGCTGCTGTGGGCTCCGCCCAGCTGCCGTGTGAACTTCCCTGCAGTCCTGTTTATATAGGTGTAATTAGAACTGCCTGGGCAATAGTGGCCCGCCTCCGTAATGGCGGGTTGCCTCGGCAACGACAGGCTGCCTCCGCAATGGTGGGCTACCTCTGTAGTGGTGGAGTGCCCCGTAATGGCGGACACCCCTCCCCCACAGAACTGGACCATCCGGGGTTCAGCTGTGCCTGCTGGGAACCTCTCAACCGAGAGTGTTTCCAATTGCTGTTTTAGCCGAGCCTGATCACCTGGCTAGCTGTCAAGAGCCTTTTTTTTTCAGTTGAATGGTCGACTCCCAGGTGTTCCAGTCGCTTGTTGAAAAGGTACCAGGATCTGTGTGATTTCCCCTGTGGGGACACACTGCGCAGGCTGAAACAGTGGTGCTGAGATTTGTAGCGCTTTTTTGCTCAGGAATCTCCTGGGCTGGCTCCCTGATTCAGTCCCCTTTTTAATCTGCCTTCCCACAGCTCCACTTGCCAGTTAAAAGGGCACACAGACCAGTGTATTTTGTACGGAGAACCCCCACGCTGGGCTGCCGGCAAAGCAGCCGCACAGGCCAAAACAGCCATGCCAGCCAAAACAGCCGCACTGTTTTCCTGTGGGGCTGCTCCGCCTGGGAATCTCCTGGTCTGTGGGTAATAAAAATCTGTCTGGAAACGCGACGTCCACTCACCCTCTGCACTTTCACTGGGAGCTGCAATCCTGAGCTGCTCCTAATTGGCCATCTTGGATCTCCCTCCATTGCTTGTTTTTGTTAGGTTTGTCAAAGATCAGATGGTTGTAGATGTGTGACATTTATTCCGAGCCTCTGTTCTGTTCCATTGGTCTAGCTCTCTGTTTTGGTACCAGTAGCATGCTGTTTTGATTACAGTAGCCTTGTAGTAAAGTTTGAGGTCAGGTAGCGTGATGCCTCCAGCTTTGGTCTTTTTGCTTAGGATTGCCTTGGCTATGGGGACTCACTTATGGATCCATATGAGATTTAAAGTAGTTTTTTCCAGTTCTGTGAAGAAAGTCAATGATAGCTTAATGAGGATGGCATTGAATGAATTACTTTGGGCAGTATGGCTGTTTTCACAATATTAATTCTTCTTAACCATGAGCATGGAATGTTTTTCCATCTATTTGTGTCCTCTCTTATTTCCTTGAGCAGTGATTTGTAATTCTGCTTGAAGAGGTCCTTTGCATTTTTTCTTAGGTGTATTCCTAGGTATTTTATTCTCTTTGTAGCAATTGTGAATTGGAGTTCGCTCATGATTTCATTCTTTGTCTGTTATTGGTGTATAAGAATGCTTTCTGCACATTGATTTTGTATCCAAAGACTTTGCTGAAGTTGCTTATCAGCTTAAGAAGATTTTGGGCTGAGACGATGGGGTCCTCTAAATATACAATCATGTCTGCAAATATAGACAATTTGACTTTCTCTTTTCCTAATTGAATACCGTTTATTTCTTTTCCTTGCTTGATTGCTCTGGCTAGAATTTCCAATACTATATTGAGTAGGAATAGTGAGAGAGGGCACCCTTGTCTTGTGCCAGTTTTCAAAGGGAATGTTTCCAGTTTTTGACTGTTCAGCATGATATTGGCTGTGGGATTGTCATAAATAGCTTTTATTATTTTGAGATATGTTCCAGCAATACTTAGTTTATTGAAAGTTTTTAGCATAAATGGCTGTTGAATTTTCTCAAAGGCCTTCTCTGCATCTATTGAGATGATCATGTGGTTTTTGTTTTTGGTTCTGTTTATGTGATGGATTACCTTTACAGATTTGCATATGTTGATCTAGCCTTGCATGCCTGGGATGAAGCCTATTTGAACCTGATGGATAAGCTTTTTGATGTGCTGTTGCAATCGATCTGCCAGGATTTTATTGAGGATTTTTGCATCTATGTTCATGATGGATATTGGCCTGAAGTTTTCATTTTTAGTTGAGTCTCTGCCAGGTTTTGGTATCAGGATGAAGTTGGTCTCATAAAATGAGTTAGGGAGGATTCCCTCTTTTTGTATTGTTTGGAATAATTTCAGAAGAAATGGTACCAGCTCCTCTTTGTACCTCTGGTAGAATTCAGCTGTAAACCCATCTGGACCTGGACTTTTTTTTGCTGGTAGGCTATTAATTGCTGCCTCAACTTCAGCCCTTGTTATTTGTCCAGTCAGGGATTCAACTACCTGGTTTAGTCTTGGGAGGATGTAAGTGTCCAGGAATTTATCAGTTTTTCCAGATTTGCTGGTTTATGTGCATATAGTTGTTTGTAGTAATCTCTGCTGGTAGTTTGTATTTCTGTGCCTTTGGTGGTGATATACACTTTATTATTTTCTATTGCATCTATTCAATTCTTCTCTCTTTTCCTTTTTATTAGTTTGGCAATTGGTCTATTTTGTTGATTTTATTCAAAAAACCAGCTCTTGGTTTTATTGATTTTTCTGAAGGTTTCTTTTTGTGTGTGTGTGTGTCTTATCTCTTCAGTTCTGTTCTGATCTTAATTATTTGTCTTCTGCTAGCTTTTGAGTGTTTTTGAACTTGCTCCTCTAGCTCTTTGAATTTTGTTGACTGGGTGTCCATTTTAGATCTTTCCTTGCTTCTCATGTGGGCATGTATTTGCTATAAGTTCTCCTCTACACACTGCTTTAAATGTGTCCCAGAGACTCTGGTAGGTCGTGTCTTCATTCTGATTTGTTTTGAAGAACGTCTTTATTTCTGCCTTCATTTCATTTTTTATCCAGTCTAAATTCAGGAGCAAGTTATTCAGTTTTCATGTAGTTGTGTGGTTTTGAGTGAGTTTCTTAATCCTGAGTTCTAATTTGATTGCACTGTGGTCTGATAGACAGTTCATTATAATTTCCATTCTTTTGCATTTGCTGAGGAGTGATTTGCTTCCAATTATATGGTCAATTTTAGAGTAAGTGCGATATGGTGCTGAAACAAATATATATTCTGTGACTTTGAGGTGGAGGGTTCTGTAGATGTTTATTAGGTCTGCTTGGTCCAGATCTGCATTCAAGTCCTGGATATCCTTATTGATTTTCTCTCATTGATCTGTCAAATATTAACAGTGGAGTGTTAAAGTCTCCCACTAGTTTTGTTTGGGAGTCTAAGTCTCTTTGTAGGTCTCTAGGAACTTGCCTTATGTATCTGGGTGCTCCTGTATTGGATACATATGTATTTAGGAGAGTTAGCTCTTCTTGTTGGACTGATCCTATTACCATGTAATGCCTTTCTTTGTCTCTTTTGATCTTTGTTAGTTTGAAGTCGGTTTCATCAAAGAGTAGGATTTCAACTCCTGCTTGTTTTTGCTCTCCATTTGCTTGGTAAATCTTCTTCCATCCCTTTATTTTGAGTCTATGTGGGTCTTTGCACGTGAGATGGGTCTCCTGAATACAGCAGACTGATGGGTCTTGACTTTTTATCCAGTTGGCTAGTCTGTGTCTTTTGATTGGGGCATTTAGGTCATTTTCATTTAACATTAATACTGTTATGTGTAAATTTGATCCTGTCATGTTGTTACTGGCTGGTTTTTTCCCCATTAGTTGATGTGGCTTCATTTTGTCATAGCATTTAGTATGTTTTTGTAGTGGCTGGTACTGGTTTTTGTTTTAACATTTGGTATGTTTTTGCAGTGGCTGGTACTGGTTGTCCCTTTCCGTGCTTAATGTTTCTTTCGGGAGCTCTTGTAAGGCAGGCCTGGTGGTGACGAAGTCTCTCAGTAGTTGCTTGTCCATAAAGGATTTTATTTCTCCTTCACTTATGAAGCTTAGTTCGGTTGGATATGAGATTCGGGTTGAAAGTTCTTTTCTTTAAGGATGTTGAATATTGGCCTCTACTCTCTTCTGCCTTGTAGGGTTTCTGCCAAGAGATCCACTGTGAGTCTGATGGGCTTCCCTTGGTGGGGGACCCAACCTTTCTCTCTGGCTGCCCTTAGCATTTTTTCCTTGATTTCAACCCTGATGAATCCGACGATTATGTGCCTTGGCGTTACTCTTCTTGAGGAATATCTTTGTGGTGTTCTCTGTATTTCCTGGATTTGAATGTTGGCCTGCCTTGCTAGGTTGGGGAAGTTCTCCTGGATAATATCCTGGAGAGTGTTTTCCAGCTTGTATTCATTCTCCCCATCACATTCAGGTACACCAATCAAACATAGATTAGATCTTTTCACGTAATTCCATATTTCTTGGAGGCTTTGTTCATTTCATTTTACTTTTTTCTCTAGTCTTGCCTTCTTATTTTATTTCATTGATCTTCTGTCTCTGATATCCTTTCTTCTGCTTGATCGATTTGGCTACTGAAACTTGCATATGCTTGGCGAAGCTCTCATGCTGTGTTTTTCAGCTCCATCAAGTCGATTATGTTCTTCTCTAAGCTACTTTTCCTAGATAGCATTTCATCTAACCTTTTTTCAAGGTTTTTAGTTTTTCATTGGGTTAGAACATGTTCCTTTAGCTCAGAGAGGTTTATTATTACTCACCTTCTGAAGGCTGCTTCTGTCAATTCGTCAAACTCATTCTCCATCCTGTTTTCTTTTCTTGCTTTGAGGAGTTGTGATCCCTTGGAGGAGGAGAGGCATTCTGGTCTTTGATGGTTTCATCCTTTTTGCACTGATTTCTTCCCATCTTCGTGGATTTATCTAGCTTTGATCTCAGGTAGCTGCTTGCTTGATAATGCAGTCTGTCCCTTGTCTGCCTGTAGAGGCAATGCTGGGCTGCCATGGACTCAGTCTGGTTGCTGAGTAGGCTTCCTGTGTCTTTTCTTTACACAGGGAGATTAGGCCCACCTCTGTCGTGGTGGATGCCCTTCCCCCCACCTTCAGTTCAGATTGAGCTTGAACTAAAGTGCTGGCTGTGAAACCCTGAAATGAAAGGGCTTCTGCCTTCTGGGCTTTGTTGGTGGAAGGACCTTCCTAGCCTAGTGCCTGTCTCCCTGCTTGTAGCACTCCCTCTCTCTGAGGGGGCTGGTAGCTCCATCCCACAGGCTCTCCTGGCCAGCCAATGTATCACCTAGATCTGTGCCTACAATCTGTGGCACTGGCCGAGGCTGCTATTCAACTCTGTGCAGATAACTCAGGCACTTTTCAGTTCGTTGAAGATCTCCTGGTCTGTGAGTTGTAGAGGCTTTGGGAGAAGAGCAGTATCTGGACTGGTGTGCCGGAGGGTGGAATCCCCAATCTTCTGGTCAGATGCACTTCCCAGGTGGAGAAGCACCCTGTCCCACCTTGGTTTGCCCTCTTTGGGCTATGGCCACTGTCCAACCAGTCAGTCCCTTTGAAATGAACCTGGTACTTCATTTGGAGATGAGGAGATCACTTGCTTTCTGTGTCTCTCTCTCTCACTGGGAGCTGCACACTGGAGCAGTTTCTATTCAGACATCTTGGTGGAACCTACGTGTGTTCTTAAATCTAAAATGAGTTTCCATAAAAAGCTTATAGTTAGATCTTTTTAAAACATATATCCTTTCAGCCACAGTTCGTCTTTTAATGGGGCAGTCTTATCCATTTGCATTGAATTACTGATAGGAAAGGTCTTACTATTACCATTTTGTTAATTGTTTTATATTTGGCATGTTATTCTTCTTTTTATTTCTTGCTTTCTTTGTATTTCCTTTATTTTTTGTATTAACATGCTTTGATTACTTTCTAATTTTCTTTTATATATCTTCTATACATATTTTCTTGTGGTTACCATGGGGCTTACATAAATTGTCTTACAGAACAATCAACCTTATACTGTTACGGTTAACTTATATATTTTTTTAAACGCTATATGCCTGGCTTGGTGCAGTGGCTCACACCTGTAATCCCAGCACTTTGGGATGCTGAGGTGGGCAGATCATTTGAGCCCAGGAGTTTGAGAACAGTCTGGACAACATATCAAGACCCTGTCTCTACAAAAATTAAAAAATTGTCCAGGCACAGTGGCATGTACCTATGGTCCCAGCTATTTGGGAGGGTAACGTGGGAGGATCACCTGAGCCTGGGAGATCGAGACTTCAGTGAGCCATGATCCTACCACTGCACTCCAGCCTGGCCAACAGAGACCCTCTCTCAAAGAAAAAAAGAAGTGATATATCCATCACTATTAGACTATTATAGTATTATATATTTGGTATTTGTCTACATATTTAAATTCTAGCAGGATTTTATATGCTTTCATGTTGCCATATAGCAGTTTTTCATTTTACTCTCTATAGCATTTCTTTTAAGCCTGGGGCATATTGAATAGTGATGAACTCTTTTAGTTTTTGTTTATCTGGGAAATTTTTTTTTTTCTTTTTGCTCTGCTGACTGGGTAAATTTTGCTGCTGACAAATTTTCCCAGATATGTGTCCTTCACATTTGAAGGACAGTCTTGATGGATATAGTATTCTTGATTGCTGCTCTCCCACCACCCAGTTATTTGAATATTTGAATATATTATTATGCTCCAATTTTACTTTGCATATATCATTATGCAAAGTTTCTAAAAAGAAATCCACTGACAGTCTTATGAACTCTGCTGTGTATGTGATGAGTCATATTTCTCTATTTTCAGTTTTTTAAAACATTTTGATTATTTGATTATGTTTCTTGGAGTGAATTTATTTTAGTTCATTCCAGTTGGAATCTTTTCGGCTTCTTGACTCTTGGTGTCCATTTTCTTCTCCAGATTTGGAAAGTTTTTGGCCTTTATGGATGCCAGTAAGCCTTGGGTCCCTTTCTTTCTTCTTTTAGAATTCCCATAATGCTTTTATTAGTCCACTTGATGGTGTCTATAGGTCTCTTAGACTTTCTTTACCCTTTTTTTCTTCTTTTTGCTCTGCTGACTGGTTTATTTCTAATGACCTACCTTTGAGTTTGTTAATTCTTTCTTCTGCTTGATTGAGTCTGTTATTCAACTCCTCTAGTGAATTTCTCAATTCAGTTATAGCATTCTTCAGCTCTACAATTTCTACTTTTTTAAATGTATTCTCTCTCTTTGTTGCTATTCTTATTTTGTTCATGCATTTTATTTTCCTGAGCTCATTGAGCATCTTTGTGAATGTTATTTTGTTCATCTGCAGGTAATTTGTTTACTTCAATTTTTAGGGTCAGTTTCTTGGGGTACAAGAACCTCTTACCTGTTTTCTGGAATGCTCACAAAGGGAATTAGGCAATATATTGTTGTTGAATTGATGTTTCCATGGGAAGAAACAAGAGTTTAGAGCTCCTAGTCCTCCATCTTGCTGATGCCCCCACCCCTGCCCCAGTAGATATTTCTACTGTGTATTCTATAGACATTTTATATTACTTTGTTTTCTTGCTGCTGATAAAAAGACATACCTGAAACTGGGAAGGAAAGGAGGTTTAACTGGACTTACAGTTCCATATGGCTGGGAAGGCCTCAGAATCATAGTAGGAAGTGAAAGGTATTTCCTAAATGGTGAGAGCAAGAGAAAAATGTGCAAGAAGCAAAAGAGTAAAGGTCTGATACACCCATCAGATCTCATGAGACTTATTCACTATCATGAGAATAGCATAGAAGAACCCCCCACCCCCCGCCATGATTCAGTTACCTCTCCCTGGGTCCCTCCCACAACACAGGGAAATTCTGGGGGATATAATTCAAGTAGAGATCTGGGTGGAGACACAGCTAAACCTTATAATTCCACCCCTAGCCTCTCAAAATCTCATATCTTCATATTTCAAAACCAATCATACCTTCCCAACAGCCCCCCAAAGTCTTAACTCATTTCACCATTAACTCAAAAGTCCACAGTCCAAAATTTCATCTGAGACAAGGCAAGTCCCTTCTGCCTATGTGCCTGTAAAATCAAAAGCAAGTTAGTTATTTCCTAGATACAATGGGAATACAGGCAATGGGTAAATATAGCCATTCCAAATGAGAGAAATTGGCCAAAATAAAGGGGTTACAGGGCCTATGCAAATTCAAAATCCAGCAGGGCAATCAAATTTTGAAGATCCAAAATGATCTCCTTTGACTCCAGATCTCATATCCATGTCATGCTGGTGCAAAATGTGGATTTCCACAGTCTTGGGCAGCTCTGCCCTTGTGGCTTTGCAGGGTAAGCCTCACTCCTGGCTGCTTTCATGGGTTGGCTTTGAGTATCTACAGCTTTTCCAGGTGCACATGTAAGCTGTCAGTGGATCTACAATTCTGGGGTCTGGTGGATGGTGGTCCTCTTCTTACAGATCTACTAGGCAGTGCCCCAGTAGGGGCTCTATTTTGGGGTTCTAACCCCAGATTTCCCTTCAGCACTGCCCTAGGAAAGGTTGTCCATGAGGGTTCCACCCCTGTAGCAAACTTTTGCCTTCTCATCCGGGTGTTTCTATACATCTTTTGAAATCTAGGCTGAGGTTCCCAAACCTCAATTCTTGACTTCTATGCACCTGCAGGCTCAACACCACATGAAAGTTGCCAAGGCTTGGGGCTTCTACCCTCTGAAACCACAGCCCAAGCTCTATGCTGCCCCTTTCAGCCACAGCTAGAGTGGCTGGGCACAGGGCACCAAGTCCCTAGGCTGCACACAGCACAGGGATCCTGGGCCCAGTCCATGAAACCACTTTTTCCTCCATAACCTCCCTCTCCCTCCAGGCGGGGATAATGGGAGGGTCTACTAAGACCTGGAGACCTACTTCCAGGTCTCCAGCATGGCCTGGAAACATTTTCTCCATGGTCTCAGGGATTAATATTAAGTTCCTTGCTACTTATGCAAATGTCTACAGACAGCTTGAATTTCTCAAAAAATGGAATTTTCTTTTCTACTGTATTGTCAAGCTGGAAATTTTCTGAACTTTTATGCTGTTTCCCTTTTAAAACAAAATGCTTTTAGTGGCACTCAAGTCACCTTTAGAATGCTTTGCTGCTTAGAAATTTCTTCCATCAGATACCCTAAATCATATCTCTCAAGTTCAAAGTTCCACAAATCTCTAGGGAAAGAGTAAATTACTTCCAGTCTCTTTGCTAAAACCTTCCAAGAGACACGTTTGCTCCAGTTCCCAACAAGATCTTCATCTCTATCTGAGACCAACTCAGCCCTGATCTTATTGTCCATGTCACTATTAGCATTTTTGTCAAAGTCATTCAACAAGTCTCTAGGAGGTTCCAAACTTTCCCACATTTTCTTATCTTCTTCTGAGCCCTCCAAACTGTTCCATCCTCTGCCTATCAACCAGTTCCAAAGTCACTTCCACATTTTCAGGTATCTTTTCAGCAGTGCCCTATTCCTGGCACCAATTTATTGTATTAGTTTGTTTTCATGCTGCTGATAAAGACATACTGGAGACTTGGAAGAAAAAGAGGTTTAATTGGACTTATAGTTTCACATGGCTGGGGAGACTTCAGAATCATAGAGGCAGGCAAGAAGCACTTCTTACATGGTAGTGGCAAGAGATAAATGAGGAAGAAGCCAATAGTGAAAACCCCTGATAAGCCTATCAGATCTTGTGAAACCTATTCACTATCACAAGAAAAGCCTGGGACAAACCAGCCCCCATGATTCCATTACCTCTACCTGTGTTTCTCCCACAACATTTGGGAATTCTGGAATTCTTGGAGATACAATTCAAGTTGAGATTTAGGTGGAAACACAGCCAAATCATATTGCATCTTATATACCAAAGCCAAACCAAAGTGTTTTATATCAGCTACCTGAAACCTGTTTTTTCCCATTAGGTGCCTTCACTCCCAAATCTCAGTCAACAAATCCTATAGATCCTACCTTCCAATGTTTCTGAAATCTCTTCTCTTCTTTCTAGCATCGATTGTCTCTAACAGACTGTAGCCCATCCTCTAACTTGGTTTCCTTGAAGTTTCCTATTTTTCGGCCTGTACCATCTCTTCCAATAAACTCTCCACACTGTAACTAAGGTATTTGTTTTTCAAAATAAATATCTTATTTCCATCTTTCTAATTAAAATGTTTAAATGATTTCCTCTTGATCTTAAAATTCTAATCTTTTAAATTATTTATTTATAATGAAAAATAATTGGCCAACCAATGTAACCTGCATTACATCTTAAATGGCTGTATTTGACTGGTCTGGGTTGAGCCGCTGACTAGAACCTGTGCAATCACAGCACTTCTTTAAGAATCTGGGAAAGAGCTTGGCTAGCTTGATGGACAACACTGTGGAACATGAGATGTGAGATTGTGAGCAGTCATTTTTCAGTTCCTTCAATTCTTACAGCAAGTCTGAACCAAACAAGCATTTTAAAAAATTAGGTGAAATTTGAAGGGACCAATCCTGTTGGCATTTAAATTTCTGGTTCCTGTTGCTCTTGTGGCTGCATGATATCTTCTTGTGGTTTGGTTTTGTGAGTTTATACATTCTCCTCCTCAATATAGTAATTCAAATTGGATTCTGTTCCCTCAAAAAGATCTGATTAATATAGAGGACAAAATTAAAGAGATTATTAACCTAAAGCAGGGTTTTGAATATTAAAATTATATGAAAAATTTAAAAATAAATGTGTGTCCCACTCACAGAGATTTATTACTATCCAAACAGGAGGAAATTCACTAGAAAAAAAGAGCTAATAAAAAAGCAGGATGAAATTTTGTTGAGCCTTCAATACAAAAGGTGATTAAAATCAGCAGGACAAGGACAAAATGATCATATATAAACGGAGCCAGTGGAGTAATTTGAAACTGTGGAACCATCACAGGGGTTATTTTAAACCTGAACCAAAGCAGTGAATTTTTTTGTTAAAATTTTACAATCATGATGAGGATTTGTTTCATCTATATAGTATTAAGCCAAGGGGACACATACATGCTTTGCCTTTTATTTTGCCAGAACTCTGGGTGGCTACTGATGGCATTTTACTCATGCAGAATGAAAACAAATGGTACGTCAAAATGTCACTGTGTAGATAGCTAGGTTGGTTGCTAGCTATTATGAGGCTCTCTGGTAAGCAGAGTCGCTCAATCTCTGGATCCAAATCTAACGTTTGGTACTTTTGATCCAGCAGTGCTGTAAGAATTAGTCACTGGGTTGTGACTTTTCATGACCAGCCTGGTGAACATGATGAAACCCCATCTCTGCTAAAAATAGAAAAATTAGCTGGGCATGGTGGTGGGCACCTATAATCCCAGCTACTTGGAAGACTAAGGCAGGAGAATTTCTTGAACCTGGGAGGCTGAGATTGCACCATTGCACTCCAGCCTGGGCAACAGGCCAAGACTCTGTATCAAAAATATATATATAAAAAACAAAAAATAAATATTTTTGACAAGTAGAATGATATGTAATTAAGAACCTACCACTGAAGTACCATCAATAAATCAAATTACCATGTTCATAAACCAAATATATAACTAAAGAATTTTCTCAGTGGAATTGCTTGGTGAACTGCATTGTTTTAAATTATAAAAATGATCATAAGTCCACTTCTGTAAATGTTGCTGTTGAAAAAAGGAAAACTCTGGACCAGTATCAGATATTTATATTCCTTACTGAATATAGTTAATAACAGTGTATTTTATATTTTAAAAGTGCAGGAAAAGTAGATTTTAAATGTTCTCACTGCTCATCAAAAGTGGATTGGTTAAAGAAAATGTGGTGCATATACACCACATTTTCCTGTCTTGTTCTGAGCCCTCCAAACTGTTCCATTCTCTGCCTATTACCCAGTTACATAGAATACTACACAGTTATAAAAAAGAATGAAATCATATTTTTGAGGCAACATAGATTCAGCTGGAGGCCATTATCCTAAGTGAATTAACCCAGCAACATGACACCAAATACTACAAATTCTCACTTATAAGTGGAGCCAAACTTCGAGTACTCATGGACATACAGATGGCAACAGTAGATACTGGGGACTACTAGAGTGTAGAGAAAGGGAGAGAGCCAAGGGCTAAAAAAGTACTGGGTGCTATGCTCACTACCTGGGTGATGCAATCAACTGTACCATTTATCATTTACCATTTACTATCATGTAATATATCCATGTAACAACCTGCATATGTAACCTCTGAATCTGAAATAAAAGTTGAAATTGTTTTTAAAAATCACACACACAAAAAAAACCAAACGACAATATGTACCACTTGCTGATGATGAGAAAATACACTACCACCTATGAAGCAGCCTTCCAAAGTAGCCAAAGAAATCTGTTCTTAATACAAAGAAAAATTATGTGTGTAGTATGCGAATTAGCCTGATTTAATTAATGTATACAATAGGTACATGTATTATAACATCACATTGTACACCATAAATATATATTTTATTACTGTCAATTAAAAGTGAAAATACTTTTGAATGTAAAAAATTAAAATGGGGACCGAAATAAGTATTAAATAAGCCTTACTAGAGTAATTATTTATTTATTAAATGATGTGGTGTCAAAATGTATTAAGGAAAATCTAATTACATTTATAAATATGAATCATAAAATAGGCAAGTATTCATCTGATTATATGTGAAAATGGACTTTCTTAACAGCTTTTACTAATGAATAAGAAAAATATAAACTACCTGGACAAAAATGGGCAAAGCAAAGTATAACACTCGGTATTATTTTCTGTACAATGATGCACATTAGACTGAATAATATAAAACTGAAGTTTCTAAGAGTCAAATATATTGTTCATCAATGATTTCATATGTTTAATTAAATACTCTAATGGGGGCAGCCTGCTAAAATTTCTGTAAGGATGTGTGAAAATAAGAACCTCAGATTATAGCATGCCCTCATTTATTTTGTTTTAGAAAAAATAAGAAAATTAAGGAAAGGCTTACAATTTCATTATAATGACTCCATCCTTACTGTGTTTAAATATAACTGATTGGACAAGTCTAAATGTTTAACAATAGTGTAATGATTAAATAAATTATCAAAAATCTTTATGGTAGAAATCTGTATAGCCAATAAAATCAGTGTGAGAAAATTTGATCACATTAGACCACCAGGAAGTACTGGGAGAGTAGTAGGAAATATTTCCAGTTTTTCTATTCAGTAGCCTGTCCTTCAAATTCTCCTTCTCTAGTTACCCTCACTCTAACATGGTCATCCTCTACCATATGGGATACTGCCTGAGTAATATCACTCATAAGATAGCAAAAAAAAAAAAAAAAAAAAAAATAAGAAGAAGAAATAAGAAAAAGAAGAGGAGGAGGAAGAAGAGGAAAAGAAAGGAGGAGGAGCAGCAGTGGCAGCGACAGATAAAAGCAGAGTAGGTCAGCTCAAACTCACAAACTCATTCACGCAGCTCAGGCAGCAGAGCAATTTCATCACAGGAGACAGAAAGAGGAAGGGAGAGTCTGTTACATGAAACTGGTGATGGTAAGATTGTGGACCAAGGGAAAATTAAGAAGAACCACAGGATAGCTCAGGGATAGTGGAGGTTGTAACGGAGATAGAGCATAGGACTCTGTGGCCTGAAGATGAGCTCTGGATGGGGTAAATTATAAATATAAATCTTTGGAAGTAAGGACCAATGTAGAAATCACTTTCAGTCACTAGAAGTTTTTATTTCAGTGTTACTTGGCCACATGAAAATAGTTTGCTCTATTGGGATATTGTCTTGCTTTAGGACGTTACCTAGAAATATTTCACACTACTTAATATTTTCTTTCCATGCCTAAGGTGCCAACAAATAGAAAGGCATTTGTAGTTTTTAGTTTTATTTGCCCTTTTAGTCAAGGGATTTCTAAACACTTGAATCTTTTGGTTTCAAAAAAGACATGGAACATTGCTCGGTAATAAAGTATAATAGTAGTAATGGTAGTCATAAAAAATAGTGATAAAACAAAATTTGTAATCAGTTAAGGAAATCATTATTTGTCATAATGATAGTCTTTGCAATGGATTATTATGGTTTTCTACTTCACATAGGAGATTATGATGATAAAAAAATTCTAAAACTAGTTTATATTGTTCCTTACCTGAATAACAATAAAGGTTATAGTAAAATTTCACTCAGATAAGAAAATAATTTTTTTTTCCTGATAATACCATGGATTACTCGGAAACAAATGTATGCCATCAAATAATATGACTATAATGTTGGAAGGGGAAAAAAATAACTAGCATTAAGGAAAAAGCATATCCTTTTAAGACACAAATGTGAAAAATTCTCAAAATGCTTATAAAATATCCTTAAAGTCCAACTTCACTTGTGACATTTCTTGTGGAAACAAGGATCAATTTTCTTCAAGTCTTAAGTTTTCATGAAGTACTGCCTGAAATACCCTGCAGTGACCCAGCCCCCATAGAATGAACTTAGAGGAAGACCCTTCTTTGTGTGAGTTACAGCTTCTGTGATGCCTTTCTTCCTGAAAGATGAAGAAAAGGAACTCAATAAGTCTGAAGTGGAACTAAACTGTTAATGGAACTCAATAAGCCTGAAGTGGAATTAAACTGGATGCAGTTAAATAGTCAAGGAAGATTGCATTCAAGACTATTGCAATAGGGAAAAGAGATTGAGCTAAACTCCCTGAAACAAAAGGAAAGAGACTTTTTAAGTGCTGGTTGAGCTACCAAAAAAAAAAAAAAAAAAGTTGGAAAACTGTAGGGTCAAGTTTGGTCAATGTAATTAGATGATTTGTGATTGCTAATTGCTGCTTATAGAAGTTAGGCACCTATACTCCCAGACACTGGGAAATAGGAGTGGTAGCTCTCCTAATGACTACATATCATAGAAATGACTCCGAGGTCGGTAAGAAAGACATTCCTGGGTTGTAGAAGATTTAAATCTCAAAGGAGCAAAGAAAAAATTACAAGTTTTCTAATGCGACTGCTCTGTAAAGGGAGGTCAGAGGTCTATCATTAGAAAGACTTCTATCTAAAATATAGTCAAGCTGAGGGGAAAGTTAGGCTGTCTGGATTAGCTGTCTCATGTTACTTATCAGCTTAACACTTGGTCTCCCAATTTATTGCAGTGGAGAAATTACCCAATAAAAGACATACAAGCCTAGAGTTGCAGATGATATATGCTGGCATGATGCAATAATACTTAACTTCTTAAGTTCTCTCTATGTTGGTTGAAAAGCAGTGTCACAAGCTGAATTTAACCACAGTCTATATGAAATACCAATAATGGATAATGATAACTTTTAATATTCAAAGGCAGGAAATTAAAACTGTGTTGTGGCTCTAGTCTTATACCTGCCACCAACATACATTTTTTTGTTGTTTCTCTAGCTCAATGGCTCAAAGCAGGGACATTAGAAGCCAAGTATTTTTTCCTTTTATTCCTCCTGATTAGACTCTTGAGAACCCTTTAAACAATTTTACTTACTTATTTAAATTTTGACTTCGAATGCTTTTCATGACTTTAACAGTCGTGGAAATATTCACTGTCTACTCCAAGTAAACTGTAACTGAGAACTTGGCCTACTTGTTTATACAAGGTCCCGCGTAGTAACTGAATGAGTAAATAGTGTCAAGAAAAAATTGTTTCCTGAGTAATTGCTTTTTGTTTGTTTGTTTTTTCTTTCTGGAAGAATAATTTTCCAATGTAGAGACAGCACAACTTAATAAATAGTTAATCCTTCAATTCTTGGAGCTAGATTCATACTAGCTAGATTCATACTAGAAATTCCAGTGATAAAACTCATGGCTGTATATCCTGGGCCAAGTTACTTCATTCTGTGCCTGTTTCCTCCTATCTGAAATAATGTCATCGATATACTTAGCATCATTTCATCCTTTTTCATCTTTTCCCTTACCTTCCTTTCTCCTTCTATCCTGCTTTGTTTTATGTGTGTTGTAAGAAAAGTCACTGCTTAACCGTAGTAACTATGCAGTCTCTCATATAAAGTACTTGGAAAAGTACCTCCTTCATAGTAAACACTAAGTTAGTGTTACTGTTGATATCATTTTCTTTATTCCTAAAACTTGTATTTCCTATGTAGACTTGGGGTTTATTGTTCACATTTCATGTGTTTTTTATTGTGGGTTCTTCAAGTGTTTCATAAGAGTTCAAAGTAAAATAAATATAAACTATAGCAGAAAATAATTCTCCATGGGTTAGAGGTCAGAAATAACTGCACAAGGTTTTATAAAACTTACAAGGCACTAAAAATCTTAGAGTCTCTACTCTTTTGAAGTGTATACATGAAGAAGATAACTTGATAAAATGAAACATAGTACTATCCCCCTAGCACATAAATACTGAGGTTCTGGAATATTTCAAAGAAATAAATTTTAGTAGCATAATACAAAAGTTTATATGTATCTCTGATAGAATATGTCCCACATGCTCAATTTCCTGTAAGTTATTTTGAATTTATGTTTGAAATGAATAAGGAAGCATGAAAAAAATGACAAAACAATGGTATGTTAAGGATACTGAATAAAACAGAGAAGATGTAGATTCTAATTACAGTCCTTCCAATAGATAATTTGTTATGAATTCACAGGCAAAACTCTTTCTCTTTTTGTATCTTATTTTTGTGTCAAACAATGATAACAACACCTGCTCCACTTACCCAAAGGGATCTTGTGAAGATCAAGTGACACTATGAATTTGAAAACTATAGTAATACACTATACAAACATATGCAGCATACTAACATAACTAGTAGTTTAATTAGAAGATTGCATTTTCAAAATGCAATAAATTAGTTGCAGTACCTTAAAAGTCTACAACTTTAAAGCAAACAGATGGATAAGAATAGCTCTTAGATGCCAAATTTACCATACTATGTTTTCTCATAGGTATGCCTGAAAATGAGATCTAAAAGGAAATTACAGAAATAAAATATCAGGTGCCCAATAGTAAATTGAGCAAAAAGGCTTTTTGCCAAACAAGCAAAAGAATAAAAAGTAAACTAAATGAAGTATAAATGTATTTATCAAATTCATTTATGAGTGTTCACAATTGCAGAACGTTCAGAGGTAGTATTTATTATAGGGTTAAAATTTGAGGGCTCACTGCTTGAATTTGTCATTGTAATTAATCTTAACCATTTTTGTTGTCTACATACTGATCCTTAATCACTTCCATAAATGTGTTTCCTCCTTATTGCTATAATGGCCTTTCCACTTTTAGTTGATGAGAATGTTCATAAATGTTTTAGCTTCTACTGTCAGATGGAAAGATCTCTTACCTAATTGGCTGTTTTAAAGTATCTCTTAATTACAACTGTCTCTTGCTTGTGATTTCCATTCCATCGGTTTCCTTTTTCTCAATTGCTTCTTATTTATGTTCTATAGACTTTATGAACTTATAGTCATGTTTATGATACTGAATGGTTATAATGTCTTTTAGAATTAGTGGCAGTAGACTTTTCTAGGTGATGAACTGCTAGGATTATTTAAAATATTCTGGAATTATTATTGAAAAATTATTACAACAAGGAATATACCAGCCAATTGTAAGCACATTATTTGTGGCTTAATTCTAAAGTTGTGGGGGAAAGGGAAGGGATATTTGTTTGCTATGTATATGTAAACATCACAAAAGAGCATGATTGCAAAAAAAGAAAAAAAAAGATTCTGTCTTCTTGCATAAATTATAAATCAGAGGTTTTATAAATAGTGTAAGTATGAGGAAAATTGTGATGGAAAAATAAAACTGAGACAAGATAATATATTCACATTTGTGAAATATAGACAGCTGAGAGTGCCATGTTAGAGAAGCCTACTAGACTTTTGTATGTTCCAACATAGAATAAGCAAATGTTACAGCTCATGTACAGGAGAAGAGGTCCTGGAAAAGCCTGTGGCATATGTGAATCTTTTATTTTATGACTACACAGAAATAAAGATGTTAAGCTTATGAATTATGTTTTCATTAGTAACATTTATGTTGCCTCATGTGTCTGACTCGAGTTCACTATGAGATGGAAGATAATATATATGAATAACAATCATGTAAACATTGTGCTGCAGATCTGAGCATTGGATTTCTTTTTCACAATATGACAGGAAGAAATAAACCAAAACCAGAGTTTTATTTTCTGACGAAGTGCTTAGTGCATGCATGTGTGGCTATGAGGATGCTAGAATATGAGCAGTAAGATTTGAGATAGTATTGTTTTCTCTTCCTCCTTTCAAGTGAACCCTGCCCTGACACCCCTTCCTTGCCCAAAAAATATAAGTGAAAGTGACAATTACTTCATATATTCTGGGTAAAGTTTTACTCACAGATTTTGCTCAAGAGAAAAGCTTCAAAAAAGACAGTGGAGGAGGTTATGTGGTTAATAAAAGAGTAAAAAGTCCAGTTTAAATTTGTAATCCAGAGGTTTGGTGTAGATGATGACAATGAATGCAGTGATCAAAGAGCTAGCACTTAGTGACTAGAAACAGAGATATTACTACATGCCATTCCCTGTGCAAAATGTGCTATTCTGCCACCTCCATGTAAATATTGAATATATTGTACAGGCTATATTTTTAATTAAATTAAAACTAACCTCCAAATTTGGTGAAAATATATGTAAACATTTTTTTGGTGCAATGATAGACAAATGGACAGAACTATCATTTTATTCATATTGATATTATTTTCAATTTTAATAAAAACACCTAAAGTTCAGGTCAAAAAATTAAATTGTAAATAAATACTTACTGTTTCTTTATCATTTTCCTTCAGTGAGCCAGGAACTTAGTTCTAACTCTACAAGTGAGGTATATTATCTCTCTTTGGTCACATGGGACCCATTTTTTAGCCTTCCAATCTAATGGATTTCTAGTGGCCTTCCTACACACCTAGATATAGAAAAAAGTGAATTAGGCAATGGGGAAAACCCAGCTCATTAGGATCCAATTTGCTGTACTCGGAATTAAAGAGTCTCACCTCATCAAACTCAAGAATTCACTATAACACAGGCACTGATTAACAAAGGCCATTGTTTCACAACAGTAGATGGCTCTGTCTTCCAAATTTTGAATGTACACAATTTAACCTCTTTCTTTGATGTTTCCAGTTAATTCACAAGGTCATCAACATTCGACAAAAGTTGGATTCTAGAGTTTTATATAGGTGTCCTGGGACTGGACTGTTCAACATACTTCAACTTGCTTCTTACCAGGTTTCATCCAACTGCTACTCCAAGTGTACCTCTGTGTTTAGAGTGTAAAACAACAAACACAATGCAGGATGGGGCTAAGAAAACAGTAGAAGTGAATCAGGGCATAGAGAAAAATGTTAAATTAGATCTTGTTCAGTGTTCTATTTATTTCTCGAAATAAATTCATATCATTAAAATTCTGAAAAAAAGTGTTTTTTCTTCTTTTGTAGCCATTCACCAAAAAATTCTAATTAAAGTTACTGAAAATAATTAGTATACTAAAGAGGAAAATTGACTAACTGGAGTTTTCAGATGAGTGTCAAAATGAGAAGCTTTCAAACCACATAATGAGAGAATTCAACAAAATAGGACAGTTTTTCTAAGAAAAAAGAAGACTTGAAAGACAGCAAAGACTTTCCTCATGGGTTAACATTTTGAATGAGAAATTAGATTTTCTTAGACTCCACAAGTAAAACTGGAACAATTTGCAGACAGCATAATTCTCCAAATATTTGGCTAGTTGATGTTTTTAAGCAGAGAAACTATTCTAACATGATAATGTTCTATAAAAATGCTTTTAGAAACATTGTTTTTGAAAAACACCTGTGGTTTGCCCATTTAATTATGAAAATATTTGTTTAATTTCTTTGTACAAGCATTACAAATTCTTGTTTGAAATTTCTGTTTTTGTTGTGTTTGATGAACCACATCAACCTTTTGATGGTTTCAGTAAGCTGCATAGTAGTAATATCCACATGCCACATGCAGTGACATTTTCAGAACACATGTCAACATGCCTGTTGCTATACCCAAAGTCTCTAAACTATGGGTTTTGGTTGATTTGATGCTTTTATTTATTTTGAGGTATTTTTTTACTTTATTAGTCCATTTTCACACTGCTATAAAAGCTGAATAATATCTGAATGGCTGGGGAGGCCTCAGGAAACTTACAATCATGGCAATTGGGGAAGCAAGCACCTTCATTGTGAAGAATGGGGCAACAAGAGAAGTGCAAGCAGGGGAAATGGCAGATGCTTATAAAACCACCACATCTCATGAGAACTTGCTATCATGAGAACAGCATGGGAGAACTACCCCCATGATTCAATCACCTTCATCCCTCCACACATGTGGATTCAAATCTGAGATGAGATTTGGGTGGAGATATGATTTCAGGATCACACCATACTATTTCACCCCTAGCCCCTCCCAAATCTCATGTCTTTTCACATTTCAAAATCAATAATGCCTTCCTACAGTCCCCCAGTCTTAACTCATTCCAGCATTAACTTAGAAGTCCAAGTCCAAAATCTCATCTGAGATAAGGGAAGTCCTTTCCCTCTAGGAGCCTGTAAAATTAAAAGCAAGTTAGTTACTTTCAAGATACAATGCAGATACAGGCATTGGACAAATACTCTCATTCCAAATGGGAGAGACTGGCCAAAACAAATTGGCTACAGGTCCCATGCAAGTCTAAATCCAGTGTGGCAGCCATTAAATATTAAAACTCCAAAATAATCTTTGACACCATTTATAACATCCAGGCCATGCTAATAGAAAAGTTCCTCTATTAGCTGGTGTTTGCTTAACTTCAACAAGTTTTGTGCTTGGTTTACTTGCTCACTATAGAAGATACAGAACAAGTCATAATGTGAAAATATAGATGATATTGTTTGGATACAAATGATATTGTTTGATACAAGGGTTGGGCTCTCACAGCCTTGGGAAGCTCCTTCACAGGCTGGCATTGAATGCCTGTGGCTTTTCCAGGGGCATGGTGCAAGCTGTCAGTGGATCTACCATTCTAGGGTCTGGCGAATAGTGGCCCTCTTCTCACAGCTCCACTAGGTAGTGCCCCAGTGGGAACTCTGTGTGGTGGCTCCAACCCCACTTTCCCCTTTGCACCACCTTAGCAGAGCATCTCCATGAGGGCCCCACCCCTGCTGCAGACTTCTGCCTGAACATCCAGGCATTTCCATAAATCCTCTGAAACCTAGAGAGAGTTTTCCAAACCTCAATTCTGGACTTCCTTTCACTGTAGGCCCAACACAAGATGGAAGCTGCCAAGGCTTGGGGCTTAGACCCTCTAAAGCAATCGTCCAAGCTGTACCTTCGTTTCTTTTAGCCACAACTGGAGTTAAAGCAGCTGGGACCCAGGGCACCATGACAAAGGTGCCCAGAGCAGTGGGGACCCTGGGCCTGACCCACAACGCCAATTTTCATTCTAGATCTCTGGGCCTGTGATGGGAGGGCCTGCCACCAAGTTCTCTGAAATGCCCTAAAGACATTTTCCCAATGTCTTGGTGATTAACATTTGACTCATTGTTACATGCAAATTTCTACGGCCAGCTTGAATTTTTCCATAGAAAATGTGTATTTTCTTTTTGTATTACATTGTAAGGCTGCAAATTTCCCAAACTTTTATTCTTTGCTTCCCTTTTCAATATAAAGTTCCAATTTCAAACCATTTCTTTGGGTATACATAAAAATGAATGCTTTCAGAATAATTCAGGTCACATCTTGAACAATTTGCTGCTTAGAAATTTCTTTTACCGGATACCCTAAGTCATCTCTCCCAAATTAAACAGTTTTTATTTTGCCAGATACCTTAATTCACCTCACTCAAATTTCCACAGATCTCCACAGCAGGGCGAAATGCCATCAGTCTCTTTGCTAAAGCACAGCCTGAGTGACTTTTACTGCAGTTCCCAGTAAGTTCCTCATCTCCATCTGAGACCATCTCAGCCTGGACTTCATTGTTCACATCACTATCAATGTTTTGGTCAAAACCATTCAAGTCTCTAGGAAATTCAAAACTTCCCCCACTTCTCCTGTTTTGTTCTGAGCCCTCCAAACTGTTTCAACTTCTGCCCATTAGCCAGTGACAAAAATCGCTCCCACATTTTCAAGTATCTGTATACCAGTGCCCCACTCTGCAGTACCAATTTATTAATCCATTTTCACACTGCTATAAAGAAATACCCAAGACTGGGTAATTTATAAAAGTAAGAGGTTTAATTGACTCACAGTTCCACATGACTGTGGAGGTCCCCAGAAACTTAACATCATGACAAAAGGCAGAGTAGACACCGTCTTATTAAGGGAGCAGGAGAGAGAAGTGCTAGCAGGGAAACTGACAGATGCCTTTAAAACCATCAGATCTCATGAGAACTCATTTACTATCATGAGAGCAGCATGGAGGAAACCACCCCTATGTTCCAATCACCTCCTTCCTTTGACACATGGGTATCTCTTCCTTGACACGTGGGGATTACAATTCAAGATGAGATTTGGGCAGGGACACAGAGAAAAACTATCATCTACATTTTCACATCCTGACGTCTTCTGTGTCTTCTATAGTGATCATGTAAACCAAGCACAAAATTTGTTGAAGATAAGCAAACACAAGCTAATAGAGGAATTTTTCTATCAGTAATACAAACACATAAACCTGAGAGTGCCTTAAACTCAAACTATATAGTTATTATGGACATAAATATATTTAGCAGACTATGCAATCTACCCAGGGTAATCTGTTATAAATTTCTAATTCAAAATTTATGATTGGTGAAAGCCTTGAACCAAATACATCATCTATAATCCTGATTTATCTTCTTTTTTTTATTCTGAGTATCTTTTTTCTATTTGTCATACTCTAATTTTTTCTTTGATAGAATATTAATTACTTAAACTGAGCCCTTATTTTTATTTGGAAAAATATTTAGTCTTGGCTCATAAGTTTGTATAAAGTCTACTTTAAATACATATTTTATTCAATTGCATTTAAAAGAAATAGTTTTTCATAATCTGCCAAATGCTAAAACCTGCTGTTTACCAACTACCAGGAAATTGCTTCTCTCTATATTTGGGTGGCCATGTGGGTTTCCTCTATGTTCAACTGCCTAGCTAGTTAGTTGCCTGCCTTAGTGCCCTGACCATATTGGGAAAATAGGAGGTATTGTTTGTATTACTGTTTGGAGGGAAGAATAAACATTTTTAAATTCAATTAATGCTGTAAATAATATGTAAGGAAATGGACACTGCAATACTTCCTTAGCTCAGATCTTTACTCCTTAACTGATATACAATATTTACATTTGTTACAAATGGACTTTGAAGCAGCAATTATGGTAGCTATGGGTCATTTAAAATTCCTTCCTCGTATTGAGTTTTCCTTCAATAGGGTGTATTGTAAAATAGCTGAGTTTCTGATTAGGGAGATATGCTATGCCAGTAATGTAGTTCTGGCATAACTCAGGACAAAAATGAATGAAATTTTAGACCATTAAAAGACTGGAAATGAAAGAAAATTAAATTGTATAAATAAATTCTTAGTATACCTTTCTAGCCAAGAGAGACACAGCCACCAAGGAGATGTAGTAAAATATTATTCTGTACTTTTTAACTCAGTCACATTTATTAAATATCTAGTATATTTCAGGTACTATCCTCAGGTGTTATACAAAATGGATAACACTCAAAGGTTACACAAGTGGAGAAAGTTAGGATGATAATTCAATAATTACAGATATGTATATGAAATTAGTTCTAAAACCCTGAACAGACCAATATTGAGTTCCAAAATTGAATCAGTAATAAAAAACCTACCAACCAAAAAATCCCTGGACCAGATAATTTACAGTCATATTCTAGCATATGTAAAAAGAAAAGTTGGTACCAATTCCACTGAAACTATTCCAAAAAAATCAAGGAGAGAATCCTTCCTAACATATTCTACAAAGCCTGCATCACCCTGATACAAAAAACTGGGAGGCAACAACAAAAAAGAAAATTATAGGCCAATATCCATGATGAACACAGATGCAAAAATCTGCAACAACACACTAACAAATTGAGTCCAGCAGGACATCAGAAAGTTCAACATAATGCAAATCAACACATGTGATCTATCACATAAACAGAATTAAAAGTAAAAACTATGACCATCTCAATAGAGGTAGAAAAAGCCTTCGATGAAATCCAACATTCTTTCATGATGAAAACCCTCAATAAACTAGGCAGTGAAGGAACATACTTCAAGATAATAAGAGCCATCCATGACAGACTCATAGCCAACATCATACTGAATGGGCAAAAGTTAGAAGCATTCCTCTTTGGAAGTGGAACAAGACAAGGATGCCCACTCACCACTACTATTTAACATAGTACTAGATGTCCTTGCCAGAGCAATCAGGAAAAAGAAAGAAAATGCATACAAATAGGAAAAGAAGTAATTATCCTCTCCATGAATGATATGATTCTAAAAGAAGTTATATCCTCTCCATGGATGATATGATTCCAAAGTCTCTGCAAAAGGGCTCTGAGAACTGATAAACAATTTCAGTGAAATTTAAGAGTACAAAACCAACATACAAAAATTAGTAGAATTCTATACACAAATAATGTTCAAGCTAAGAGCCAAATCAAGAACTCAACCCCATTTATAATAGCCACAAATAATAAAGTGCCTACAGATATATCTTACCAAGGAGATGAAAGCTCTCTGCAAGGAGATCTACAGAACACTACTCAAAGAAATCAGAGAATCTGAGCAAATGGAAAAACATTCCTTGCTCATGAGTAAGACATATTAATAGTATTAAAATATCTATACTGCAAAATTAATCTACAGATTCAATGCTATTCCTATAAAACTATCAGTATCATTTTTCAAAGAATTAGAAAAAACATTCTAAAATTCATATGCTGGAGAGGATGTGGAGAAATAGGAACACTTTTGCACTGTTGGTGGGAGTGTAAATTAGTGCAACCATTGTGGAAGATAGTGTGGTCATTCCTCAAGGACCTAGAAATAGAAATTCCATTTGACCCAGTAATCCCATTACTGGGTATATACCCAAAGGATTATAAATCATTCTGTTATAAAGACACATGCACACGTATGTTCATTGTGGCACTGTTTACAATAGCAAAGACCTGGAACCAACCCAAATGCCCATCGATGATACACTGGACAAGGAAAATGTGGCACATATACACCATGGAATACTAAGCAGCCATAAAAAATGATGAGTTTGTGTCCTTTGTAGGGACATGGAGGAATCTGGAAACCATCATTCTCAGCAAACTGACACAACAGAAAATCCAACACCGCATATTACTCATAGGCGGGTGTTGAACAATGAGAACACATGGACACAGGGAGGGGAGCATCACACACTGGGGTCTTTTGAGGGGAACTAGGGGAGGGATAGCAGAGGGTAGGGAGGTTAGGGAGGGATAACATGGGGAGAAATGCCAGATATAGGTGACGGGGGGATGGAGGCAGCAAACCACATTGCCATATATGTACCTATGCAACAATCCTGCATGATCTGCACATGTACCCCAGAACCTAAAGTACAATAATATATATATATATAATTTTTAAAACCAAAAAAGAGCCCAAATAGCAAAAGCAATCCTAAGCAAAAAGAATAAAACCAGAGGCATTATATTACCTGATTCCATACTATACTATAAGGCAATAGTAACCAAATCAGCATGATATTGGTACAAAAACAGACACACTGACCAATGGAACAGAGTAAAGAACTCAGAAAGCCACCATAAACCTTCAGTCATCTAGTCTTGAGAAAGGTGACAAAAATAAGCAATGGAGAAAGAACTCCCTGTTCAACAAATGGTTCTGCAATAGCTAACTAGCTATATGGAGAAGAATGAAACTTGAACCCTACCTTTCAACATTATACAAAAATTAACTCAAGATGGATTAAAGATTTAAATATAAAACCTCAAACTTTAATAATCCTAGAAAGAAACCCAGAAACACCATTCAGGACATCAGTCTTGGAAAATAAATGACTAAGTCCTCAAAAGCAATTGCAACCAAAACAAATATTAACAAATGAGACCGAATTAAACTAATGAGCTTCTGCAAAGCAGAAAAAAAAAGCAAAAAATCCTACCAATAAACAGACAACCAACACTGACAGAATGGGAGAAAAATATTCTAAAACTGTGCATCTGACCAAAGTCTGATATCCAGAATCTATAAAGTATGTAAACAATTCAACAGGCAAAAAACAAAGAGTTCCATTAAAAAGTGGACAAAAGACATGAACTGATACTTTGGAAAAGAATACATACAACTGGCCAAAAAACATATGAAAAAAAATGCTCAACAGTACTAACCATCAGAGAGATGCAAAGCAAACCACAATGAGAAGCCATCTTACAACAGTCAAAATGACTATTAAAAAATTAAAAAACAGCAGATGTTGGTGATGTTGCAGAGAAAAAGGAATGCTTATACACTGCTGATGGGAATGAAAATCAGTTATGTCACTGTGGAAAGCAGTTTGGAGATTTCTCAGAGAACTTAAGAACTACCATTTGATCCAGCAATACTGTTTTTGGGTGTATGTCCTTAAGAAAATTAATCATTCTGTCAAAAAGACACATGCACTGATACGTTCATTGCAGCACTATTTACAATGGTAAATACATGGAATAAACTTAAATGCCCATCATGATTGATTGAATAAAGAAAACCTAGTACAAATATGCTATGCAATACTATGCAGCCATGAGAAACAATAAAATAATGTATTTTACAGCAACACAGATGCAGCTGGAGGCCATTATCCTAAGCAAATTAATGCAGAAACAGAAAACCAAATACCACATGTTACACTTATAAATGAGAGCTTAACATTAGGTACTCATGGACATAAAGATGTCAACAATAGACACTGGGGACTAGCAGAGGCAGAGGGAGAGAGAGGGACAAATGTTGAAAACCTGACTATTGGATACTATGCTCACTATCTGAGTGATGGTTTCATTCATATACCAAACCTCAGCACCCTACAGTATACCTGTAACAAACCTGCACATGGACTCCATGAATCTAAAATAAAAATCAAAATTATATATTTAAAGAAAAGAATCTAGTTCTGGACAGAGAAGGAAGGTGATGTTCAGGATGACATCAGAACTGTGTGTTGAAGGATGAACAGGAATTTTTCAAGTTTGTAAAGCTAAAGAAAGACAATAGAGGGAGAAACACTTGCATGCATAAAGAGTTAGAGGTATCAAAATGTAAGGTTGCAATTCTGAGCAGCTTCCTATGACTTAACTAGGTATCCTGGGATAAGAGTTGAGGATAAAAAGGTAGATAGAAACCAAATCATAAAGATCCACAAGACACAACAGGCCATGTGACATAAAATAGTCATTTGGCTTTTATTTGGTGAGAGGTAGGAATCTACTGAAGGTTTTACAAAGTGGAATTTGGGAAAGTAGTAGGTAAGGAGACAAAGTAGAACTGAAAAGCTGAAATAGCTGTAAAAAGAGAGTATGAGGAAACATTCACGATGAAAGTGTACTCTCACATTCTCTACCACAAGAAAGTTGGCAGAGTTGTTCATCAAAGTTCCAGACATAACAATGGAACAAACCTTTGATTAGTCAGCGTCTCCTCTCTGTTACAATGCTTACCAGATCACCCTGGTATTTTGCATTGACAATTGTTTTCTGTAACTGACACAAGGGCTCTAGCTGTAAATTCTGATGCACACTGACCCCACTGTGATCTTGTTAAAAACTTTCAACTGAACTGTAGCGTGCATTGCCAGAGCAAATCTCCTTAACGTTTAACAAAGGACAAATCACACACACATGCTACTGGTTTTGTTCTAAAAGCTGGTGAAGCAAGAACTCTTTAGGCCATCCATAATTCTATGATGGGACCAAGTGTCTCATTCCAAAGATTGTTCCCAGCAAACATGCTTTATATTGGTCATGGGAATGAAAGCTTAGATAGAACTCCAAGAAAATGACCATTTTATTTCTTCATTTCTTCTTTATTGAACACCAAAAAGATATTGCAGATAGTCACTACAATCCAGGCTGTCATAGCACCTATACTACAAAAACAAAGTACCTTTCAATACTGTCCTTTTCAGAGTAAATAGAAATAGCACCTTATTTCGTTTGCTGAGTTTTGCCCATAGATTGTCAGTTTTGTATCCAAAGAAAAATACTCTTTATATTGCATGAAATAACCAAGAGAGCTAAATAGATACTATACTACATTTTCCACTGTGTAAAATAATCCAGAGAGAATTATGCAGTAAATCAAATGTTTTACTATTGTGGTACACACAATAACCTAAGAATTTTTCTTTTTTTTTCCCCCAGTAATCTATCCCAACTGAAATGCATTCTTTTCTAACATAGTTTCCAAATCACATGCTTAGGTTCTATTTACACACTAGCTATATCAGACCAAATGGCAAATTTTCAGTTGTAGGCAAAAACTAAGTTTAAAATGCAGCTAAACTTTATTTTTTCTCTTTGAAAATAAGGAAACAAATCATGGAATAATGTGAAATTAATGAATCCAATGTGATGTTTCACTTTAAGCTACTCCAGCAGATGTTTGGATAAAATTAAAAAAAAAATCAGTCTATGAAAGCAAAAATATTGCCTATGTACATATAAAAATGAAAATGAACTATGTTTACATTTCATAGGTTAGATAACAAAAACCTTTTTTCTATGTTGAAGTTTGCAATTTGAAAAATCTATAGCTGAAGTAAAAGAGAAAATTATTTTTGTAATTCAAGATTCCTAGCGTTATTCTGGAGAACTAAGTAATAGATGCTTCCTCACCAATCTCACTCAATACTGAGCAATTTTAGAGCTCTGAAAACGATTGTGTGTGTGTGTATGTGTGTGTGTGTGTGTGTTCATTTCCCAACATTATGCACTTCTCTGAGCTGCTATTAATCGTCATCTATTCAACATGTTTTTACCAAATGTTTACTACAAGTTACACTAGGTTTTGTGTGCTCAAATAAACCTACTGCTATGCACAGAATATCTAGTGAAGAATATTTGTATTAGAAATCATTACTACCAAAATTAGCACATGGAACAGCTTCATTCTCACATTGCCTAGGCACTAAGTATTCTGATATATTTTTACAGATATTTTCGTTAGAGCTTAACAATACTAGTGGTTTCACAGAAAACAAGTTACTACTATAATTCAACGAATTCTAACACAATTTTACACAACAATAACAACAAATTTGTTGTTTATATAACATTAAAGTGATTTAGTGAGGTTATATCCTTTCCATCTAAACAATGTTAGGTGTTAGTTATATAGTATGCAGAGATGAGCTCCACTGACTACTCTTAACAGCATGCGTTATTATTGGAATTCAGGCTACAAAGAGAAGGAAAATGAAAACTTTTGAGCTTTCTTCCATTTTCAAGCAATAGATTTTAGCAACACAGAGGAACAATTCTCCTTCTATTGAGAGAGTACCGTTAACAAAAAGGTTCTCTATAGAATTGCACCTTGAAAAATGGATAAGTGATTATGTGATAGAGCTAGAAGGGAAACCTATGATAGGCTGAATAAATAAAGTTAATATGGGCATGGAGATTGGACAAGAAAAAGACCGCACTAAGAAAATACAACCACAATAACACCAGAAGTTGCATCTAAATGGAGGAAGCCATGAGAGATATTCAGAATGTCACTGAGTATAATTTAAAATAAATGATAGTGTGTTAGGCAGAAAATATATGAAAAAATTCAAGATTCCTTTAAATCCAAAGATGTTTAGACCTTGGTAGGAATTGTATTTACCTTTCGATCAAAAGAAATATAAAATTTAATCAAATAAATAGACTGGATAAAGTTTGCAGCCTTTTGTTAATTAGAAGTAAGAATTAAGTAACCTAAGTTTGAATCTAATCTGGATGATGTGACTACCTTCATTTTTGATGGTCTACTTCAAACTATGGAGTCACTGATATGGCACCTCTATGTAGGGCTCAGTACATTGTATCTGCATTAAATCCAAAAATTCAATCACATATAAGCTGCCACTTTCAGTCATTTAGTAAACCATATGAACTGAGAAGGCAAACTCAGAAAATTTGCATGAAAAGTACATTAATTATCTTTTGTTACATAAACAAATTACCTCAAACTTTAGCAGCTTAAAATAACCTTTATTATTTCAATCAATTTCTTAGGGCAGGAAACGGAGTAGCTTAATTCTGGCCCAGAGTCTCATGAGGATGCAATCAAGCCATTGGCTGGAACTCAGTCATCTGGAGACTCAGCCAGCACTAGATCAAATGTTATTATCACTCGCAGGGATATTGGCAAGACTCAGTTCCTCATTGGCTATTCACTAAAGCTTTCAGTTCCTCACTGTAATGGGTTTTTTGCAGGGCTAAGTTTCCTCACCACAAAGCATCCAGCTTCTTCCACCATGAGTAATAATACAAAAGCAAAATAATAATGTATAGATTTTAAGTGTGTTCACGTTTAGGCATATTTGGGCTTATTAATGTAAGTTATTCTGACAATTTCAACTAAATTATATAATTGACTAATACAAATTTGTGATTTTTAAAAAGAAATTTCAATAAGCATTATATTATATTGGATCATTTGAGAATAAATATATTAGTATATTAGTTATTAAATTTATGGAAGTGTTTTGTTCTTAGAGAAGTCAATTTATATATATTTTTTAAATTACATATAAAATATATGAATACAGTTTAAAATATTTGAAATTGTGATTTGTATTAATAAATAGGCTTATTAAAAGTGTTTGTTAAAATTTATTAGGTCTGTAAGTAGACTATTTCAATTTTTAACCTAAATTTAGAAGCTTAAGGGAGAACTTAAATTTTAATGTGTAAGTTTAATAAATCAAATAAACACATGGTATATTAACTTTCTGATTTAATATTTTAAAATAATTTCAACACAAAAAAACTAGCAAGAATACTATGAAGGGCTCACAGGGACACTCTATCCGATTCCACAATTTTGTAACATGTTCTGTATTTGCCTTATAAACACTCTCCCTCCTAGTGTGAGATCAAATCCAGGATCAGGTCATGTGTTGCATTTAGTTGTGTCTTTACATATAGCACATATGTGCATGTGTGTGTGTATGTGTGTATAATGTGAGTTCACACCTGTGATTTGAATCTAATACCATAAGCTTTTTAAAATTCCTTCCTCTTTCCATATCTGTCCCTTCTCTAAGAGTGAGAAATCTAGTTCCCATTACACTCAATATATCAACTTATTTGCAGAGTACTCAAAAACGTAACCAAAACCCTTACCAGGCAGGCCAGTACCTCCTAAATTTTCTGCATAATTTGTCTGTGAAGACGAATACCGTCTAACTAACCATTGCCTCATCTTGTCATCTCATTGAGGTTGTGCAGGCCTTGTAAGACTTGTCACCATTCCAAGTGATATATTAGTTGTTAAAATGATATAATACTTTGTGGAATTTGTGAAATAAAAACTTTGAATGCATTCCTTTATTTTAATAAGAAGTGCTCAATGTATAAATTTTATACAAGCCTCATCTAAGAAATTTTGGCCAACATGTTTCTTTCTGTTGTAAAACAGGCCTTAGACACAGTATGGAATTAAAATTCCTTCAGCACATCTAACTGTCTAGAAAACTATGGTTAATAAGGAAATGGGGCAATCACTTACTTAACATCTCTTGGACTCAGATTACTCTAAACCTGTAAATTGGGGACAACTGTTTTGAAACCAGTCTCTGAATTAACAGAGTTTAGTGCTGGGGGAAGTAAGTGCTGCCTTCATAACGAATTAAAAAAAGAAAATGAGACATCAAGTGGTTTTGATGTCACTACCCCTACTTCAACTAGAGCAGCACTTACTGGTCTATTTTATATATTGGACATGTATTTTGCTACAGAGTCCCATGGCTAGAGTTAAGTGGTAGGAAACCACTGGCCTAGCACTACCATTCATTCTATGCATTATTAGAGAGTTCTGTTTAAAGCCCTTCCTTTATTCGTTAAATCTGCTCCGTCGTGCCTAGCAATGAGTTAAAAAAGCTTTAGGAGAAAAAAAGTAGAAAAGCATGCATTGACTAGGAATTGTTACATAAATTAAAATACCTACGCCACAGCTTAATATTGAAAACTTAAAGATTATGTATGTTGCATCCAGCACAAGGAAGTTTAGAGTAGGCAATTGATAAATGTAATTATTTTCTTCTTTTTCTAGCACATTGGTGAGCATTTAGTGGGTTCTTAATAGGTATTTGTTAAGATGAATTACATCTCAGCATTTTACCACATAATACTTACCTATCTTGATTTCAGATGGCTTTTATTGAAGATTTACAACCAATTCATTTTGACTAGTATTTCTGAACAAGTTAGCTGAATTATAATTTGCTTATAGTTAGTTCTTTGTAGTAGTAGGAGTGGGGAAGGAGAGAAAGCTATCCAGAAAATTTGAAGTTAAAGTTAACCATTGAGAATGAAGTTAGGGAAAATCGACATGTAATAGATGAAATGCAGCATCTATTAAATAATTCACCTTAAATGATACTAGTAGTTAGGATATATTCAGGATTTTCTCTGTGCCAGGTATTTACCAAAGCCTTTTATAAACAAGTCCATGAAACAGACATTGTTATCAGTCTTATTTTACAAAAATAATGTGTCCTAGATTGCACAACTAGGAGTGACTAGATTCCAATCCTGACACTGTGATTTCAATTTGCACACTTAACTAATTAACCTAGCATATGATAATCTGTGAATAGAAGTTTGATTTCAAAAAAATTGTCAAAAGAATTAAATATTTATTAAGCTACTATGGTGTGCCAGATACTGTAGTAAGTGCTCAAGATACAGCAGTGGAATATACATTGCCTCTTCCCTAGGAAGATGAGCTGGGAAACAAACATAAAAATAACAAAATTTTCATCATAAAAATGGATATATTGACATATGTAATCAACAGTGTTGTCAGTTACATTATATTTAGCCCCAACAAAGAGCTTCTTAATAAAAGCAGGATGATATGTAAGACAATTAGAAAAGGGAAAGTTTAAGAGAAACACCTTTTCTGTTGGCCATGAGCCTTGTCTAGGAGAGATAACATAACCAAGGAGGTTTCCTGGGCAGGTATCTCTGAAATGGAATGAGTACTAGACTATCAGATCTCAGTGACATTAACCATCAAAAATGCATAATATTGTTGATTTTCTAATTATAAATGATGAAAGGAGCATACTAATTCATGCATTATGTAGGCTGTTAAGAGTTTAGTTTGAACAAACCCACTATAGCTTAGTCAGTTTTTGGTGAACTAAACAACAAATAAATAAGCTTTTTATTATGCAAAGACAGAGAACAGAATAAAATACAGTAAATCTACAGAGCATCTAGCACTCTGTAGTAGGAGGCATTTTCTGGATAACCAGCTGGCTTCAGGAAATACTGGCTCTCCCTCCTCTATCTTGCTGCTCTCATTGTGGCATTTTCTCTTCTTCATTAATTTCCCTTCTCCAAAATGTTAGGCATATTTTCTTCCTCGGTAGCGCCAGTCAAATCAGTAATTCCAGCAGTTCTCATTAACTCCTGCTCATTTAACTTTTCACTAATTTCTATTGGTTTAACTTTTCACCAGCACCTTCATTAAGTACATCACAAACAAGCTTACTTAAGCATGTGCGCACGTGCACACACACACACACACACACACACACACACACACACACACCCTTCTGCTTGATTCTCACATTTTAATAATAACACTTCTTATTAAGCAATCTTAAATTGTAGTGCAGACTCCCAAACAAATTCACATTGATTATAAATTAATGAGGGGACATGTTGGAATTTTATCACAAAGACTAAGCTTCTCTTTTCACTACCTTATAGAAAGCAAAGAGAAAAAATACCAAACTTTTCAAAATTCACTCTATAACCTTATGTCTTTGGCTAATATTTTCAAGGCATTCATCAAGACCAGCACTGCTCAGAGAGAACTATTCATGCCCTGCTAATGGGCTAGGCTTTTATTTATATCGTGGCTAGAACATACTAATGGCATCACACAGACCCGCTGATTGCCTTGGGATAAAATAATCCAGTTTAACATCAACAAAATAAACACCCTTTTACAGCACTGCTTGAACCCAATATTCACTCTAAAGTATATAATTCAGTGTTCTCTCTTATGAAATATAGTTGCTCTATGCAAATTTTTGAAATGCAAAGTTTTGTCTTCAATTCTGTTTATGCTGATGTCCATATTGTTGGACTTTTAATCTCTTCAGAGCACTTGCATTCAACTTTGTAAAGAAATGCTCTTATTACTTGTCAAATTTTCAATAATGGCTTATTAAGGTAATAAAACTGTTCACATAAACACCAGGATTTTTTTGTGTTACTTCCTGGAAAGCAACTTTATACTAAAGGAAACAGGAAGAAAATTAATTAATCTCATTCAATTATCATCAAAGTCACAGAAATAATTAAGCACGTTGACCAATATAATGCTTTTTCGTTTCCTTATACACTATATACGTGTACTCCTAATTCAGAGAAGTATGTGGGATGAGGTGGTTGTTCAAATGGATTGACATTCTTACAAACAAGCTAACATACAGGTCTTTAAACTATTAGAATAGAGGAAAATTAGATTTCCATTAGATTTAAATTAGTTCTATTAGTATTAATAAACATTAATATAAAAGTGTACAAAATATAATCAACCCTCCTCACCCTAGTATTGAAATGCATGTCCATTTGGATGAGAATTGGTGTTAATGCTGAGGTTTGAGAATAACATTGACTGTTCTTCTGAAGTTAATTTAATTTAGTCATGGACAGAATCATGTATTCTTATGATACTTGACCTATGATATCAAAAAATTTGAAAAGAAACCCAGGCATGAAACAACAAACCTGCTGAAAATTTTCAAGTAGAGCATAACTACAAGGATCCTGATTTACTCATTTTTCTACATGAAAGAAAACTGCCCTGAGAAAAAATGTATGTTCTCATTTTAACACTTCTCAAAATAACACCGTTGTTCTTGATGGAAAGCTAATTTTGAATTGTAATGGCAATTACTAAAGTGAACTAGAAAAAGAAATATGGATAACATAGTTTCCATGGTTACAACAACTTGTGTTCTCTGATTGAGGTTCCCAAATGTAGATTTTGTAACCAGCTGTACCAGAACCACCTGAAGCACTTGTTAAAAGCACCAATTCCCGAGTTGTATTTATTAAAACAGAACCCAAAGTACTGTTCTAAAAGCTCCACAGGTAATTATCTTCACCAAGTTTTTAGCACGATTGAGCAAATTCCAACATTTCTTTCCTCCATTTGCTTATCTGTAAAGTACTCAAGGGAATAATTACTAATAAGTATTTTAGAGTCAATAGAAATCAAGTGAGATTACATATAAAATTAATGATCATAACTGCAATACTGAACAGAAGCCTACATCCATACATCCATAGCACGGTCATTGTAAAAGGGCAGGATGTAAAAGCTATGCTAATCGTGGGATTATTTTGTGAGGATGGGAAAGAGGTTTCCTTTTGGAAAGCATATATGTACCTTGGTTACTTCTAGTAAAAATGTGGTCTGGAAAAAGGAGCCAGCGAGAAACATAAAGTTTTGAGAGAAAAGAGACATGGGGAAAATGAGCTGATCTCTTCCAACATGGAAATACTAAGGTAATCTTCCTTTTTCTCTGGTAGAAGCCACTGGAACATGGAGTTGGAAATACCGGGGAGCAAAAGTACAAATTTGTGTAATACATCCAAAGATAGTTGTGAAAACCCTGGAGGACTCAAGATTATCCTAAGAAGAATGACGAAGGGAAGAAAAGGGAATATTTTCAACAGAAGCTATATGGGGGTCCAAAACATTTAATTGAAGCATTCAAAAGTAGATGTGTCTGTTTTACAATCTGAGCTGGGGAGTGGAACACAATGTTTAAATTAGTTTCTTCTCCAATTACATAGATTTCATTATTCTACATTGTCACACTATCTCTAAAGTACGTCAACGATATCCACCATGTGATATGATTTGGCTGTGTCCCTACCTACATCTCATCTTGAATTCCCACATGTTGTGAGAGGGACCTAGCCAGAGGTAATAAAATTATGGAGGTGAGTTTTTCCTGAACTGTTCCCGTGATAGTGAGAAACTCTCACGAGATCTGATGGCTTTATAAGGTGGAAGAATTTACTTGCACAAGCTCTTTTTTTTTTTTTTTTTTTTTTTGCCTGCTGCCATCCACAGAAGATGTGAATTGCTTCTCTTTGCCTTTCACCATGATTGTGAGGCCTCCTCATCCATGTAGAACTGTAAGTCCAATTAAACTCTTTCTTTTGTAAATTGCCTGGTCTCGGGTATATCTTTATCAGCAGCATGGAAACAAACTAATACACCATGTCAGCAAAAGTGCCAGGCAGCCCTTCTGTTGGTATGGTCAATTATTTGTCATGTTACTCTGAGCCTTTCTGCACATGAAGGTCCCTTTGATGTCAGCAAAAAATTGAGGCTTATAATTAACAGAATCCCAGATCAGGAGGCTCAAGAAAACTTTAAGGGATGGAACACAACTTTATTGTTCATCTAGACATTTCCTTAAGGCTAGATATCAAAGGAAATAGTGTGTCTTCTTCCTATGTCACACCAGAAAGTACAGAGAATGTACCTTTAGGGAAAGTCACAGGTGAGAGTGGAACAAAAGAATGGCTTCTCTCTCCTCTTTTTGCAGAACATGATTTCTTGCAAACAGAAAGAAAATACTAACCCATGAATTCATAGCTTGTAAAAGTTGCCATAAAGTGATGAACTCTGAAAAGTATAAGATTTTGCTTGCTTTATAAATCTGCAATACTATCCTAGTATCTGTATTTTTTCTCCCATCACTGGCTAACATGTTGCCATTTGATACTTAAGCTGGAAATGCACTCTAACCATATACTTTTCATAAGAAATCGTTAGAGCTACAGTGTAAAAATCTACCTTGATTACAAACATGCACATTTTCCATCTGTTAATATAAAAAATTGTCATACATTTGACCAGCTTTTCCTGCCAAAAGAGTTGATATTAAGGAGCCATTAAGAAAACCTAAATCATGGACCATTATTCATTCAACAGTCAAAAAAAAAAAAAAGCGTCTGTGTCTTAGATGCTATTAATGCATGCTGAATGCCAGTTATAATGATCCCATTAAATCAGATGTGATGAATAGTTCATGAAGTCTGACATTATGTTATTTCTGGAACTTCTGTTTATATTCTTTCTGGAAATAATGGTCCAAGACCTTATCTGCCTGGGGGCTCTACTGCTTTTTTTTTTTTTTCCACACGATTTCTTTGATTCTTGTGCCAAGGAGTTATAGTTTTCTATCCAGACACTGAAGACAGAAAAGGTCATCTCAAAAACACTATTAAGAGGCCATCGTTTCTTTGCCTTCTTAAACCAGAGGTGGAAAATGAACAAAAAAATCTTTAGTGCAAATAGATCAAACCTAAAACCCTTTCAGCACCCCTCCCGTATTTCATTTATTATGTTCATTGTTCTGGTGGCAAACATTTCCTATTCTACCCTCATTGTAATCCTTCCATCTCCAGTAGTTTCTCTGGGGAATGTAGTCACTGTACAGTATCAAAAGCAGTCAATTAAGATGATTTTAAGAGCTATCTTGTGAAGCAGGAACTCTTTGTTTAGTGCTGTCAACCCCGTAACAAATGAAGATTAAATAGTGGTTCATCTGGGCAGGATGGTGTGAGACTTGGAATTCTTTATTTAACAAGCAGGCTTTCCACAGTACCAACCTTGTCAGGGATGGCTACTGAGTCTACCAGAACTCAGGAGGCCCAGATAAACAGAAATTACACTTGAGGACAAAAGAAGAAGAACTAAGGAATTTTACGCATGCTAACAGAGATGGAGAAAGTATTTGCCATTAGTTTGGCATGCATATAGAGAGACTTTTAAGAAAATGAATGACACCAAAGAAGTTATAGTGGTTAGAAACTGGAGCCCTAATCAGAAGGAAGCAAAGACACCAGTATGAATTTCAAAAGAATGATATATATAAGAAATACGTGAGCATTCTTTTGATAGGTAACAAATTAGCGGGAAATGAAAAAAACTCCAAGAGAAAAAAAGTTGGAGTGGGGTAGGAGGAAGAAGAGAAACACTATAAGGAGAGACAAAATAGGCAATAAGAATATTTGGGAGAGGATTCAATCAGTTACCAAAAGTCAAAATTTTAAACTTGCCCCATCTATTTTTTGATATCTGGTGCACACAGAGAAAAATGTTAACTCTGTAATCCTTGATGTAAATTAGGCCTAAAATACTAGCACAGTAATCTTCTCTTGTCTACAGGGATCCAAGATCCCCAGTGGATCCCTGAAACCTCAGATAGTACCAAACCCTATATATACTATGTTTTTATTTCTATCTAATAATGGAGATGACAACTAAGTGACTAATGCAGACAGGTGATGTATACAGTGTGACCAGGCTGGACAAAGGAATGATTCACTTCCCAGGCAGGATTGCATGAGATTTCATCTCACTACTCAGAACAGCATGCAATTTAAAACTTATGACAGTCACAATGAAACCTGGAAAAAGAACCATTCATCTTCTTGCAAATATATTATAGTGGTAAGAGGTCCTAAATAGGTGAAAAGGATTAGACAGGCCTAAAGTAAGTCAGGATTCAGGATTTGGATCTCCATTGTCATAAGACAGACAGGCATCTTCCTAGCTGTTGTCTGGTTTGTTATTCATGAAACTCCTCTCTCCTCCTTCTTTCCTAAAATTTATCATTTAAAATGCTGCTCTGTGTAGTGAGAAGGTAAGAATTTGATGAGATAAAGTTTGCAACAGCTAAAAGAGTTTAGTGAATGGGAGCAGTTCAAAGACTGTGCAAATCGTCTGTTAAGTGGCACTTTATGGTTCAGCAGAATCCATGAGAGTTCTATCTGGAGTTTCTATCAGGTCACATTCAGCAGGAGCTCGTTCCCTGGAAACCAGCATTTAAAAAAAAAAATCTGTGTCGTGTCTGTCTTCCTGGATAAACGATCAGAGTTTCAACCCATTTGAGCTGCCTTCCTGAACAATGGCACTAATTATCCTCAAGTGTGAATTAAAAGATATAGGTCTAGGGAGAAAGAAAACCCTTTAAATGTTGTCTAAAACAAACAAGCTTATAAATTGTTTATTTCTGGAATTTTTCTTTTAACATTTTAGACCAGGAATGAGCATGGGTAACTGAAACTGTGGACAAAGAAACCTCAGATAAGGATGAACTACTGTAAGCAACAGTAATATTTATTGATGAAAAAGTAATCATTAATAAATAGATTTTGTACATAATGTGTTAATGAACACGTAGGATAAGTTGATTGAATCAGGCTTTCCTATTTCATGAGAAAATCATAGATTCTTTGTGCTCAAAGAAACTTTGAGGTGACCTTGACCAGCCACCACCCATGCATATGCTTGAATCAAGCTCCATAGGTCACAATTATCAATTGCTGACAAGACACCTAGATAAGAAAGTTACAGAGAATTCCTGTAACAAAATTTCCCAAAATTAAAATTAGAGATTTGATGTCTGTTAATTATATTAGGGTCCTTTTGATGAACAATTCCTATCCAATCCTTATTGGAGAAATATAATTACAAGCAAAATCTCCCAACCCAGAAATCCTCTCCACAAAGCCAGTAGAGAGAGAAAACACTTTTGTTATTGAATGAGCATTAATCCAGAATGCGATATCTGCATTGCAGGCAATCTACTATGTGATTACAAAGAAGAAAGAAATTCACCTTTTTATATAGTCAAGTACATACAACCCATTACATACACATTTTCAAGATGAATAATAACTAGTGCTCAAGTAAGAGGGCCTGACAACACTTTTGATGACACATAGTTTATGTTAACTTTACCTGGTAGTTGGGGTGACCATCTATGTTAGCTAATTGACTTTATCCAGAGGAAAAACAAGCTTCTCATATCTTTATGACATGGGTAGTTTTGCAACTTGGAGCAGTGTACTCACAGAAGTAGGGATTCTATCCTCCCCCAGAAACTGACAGGAGTACTATCTCCTTAATGTTTACATTTCAAAGAGCTGGTTTCCAGTCTTGATAAAGATATTACTGGGTCATAAAGCTGACAAAAGCCATCTTCAAAAGGTTGTATATACATTTTCACAGAGAAAGTACTTACAAGGTTTCTAAAGTAAATGGTCTGAGAAAAAGAAGGGGGTGGAAATCTTATTAAGCCTGTTACATTTAAATTTATATTTGTCCTTCCACCCTCCAGTTGCTTACCTTCCCTAAGGTTACCTCCAAATCAGCCCAACTCTCCACCTGCTGATCTTGCAACAATTCTTTCTAGAGTGTCTGAGGTTATCTAAGTATAGGCTCTGAAATCTGAACCAAAATGTGTTTTTGAGTATGCTTTTTAAAAATGGGTAAAGGATTCATTGCTTTCAGGACTTTCTCATTTTGCACTGCCAAGAAATCCCTCTACAGGTGTAACCATCTGCTAAAATTCTCTGTCCACTTCTTGACGTATTTCTGATAATATCACCTTCCTCGCATCCTTTTAAAAGGATTATTTTCTCCATACTCCATTTATCAGATCCAGCCTTCTCCTGGATCCCTGTTGCCAATGTCCAGCCCATTCTTCTGAAAACTTCCTTTAATAACTCATCCCCCTCTGGTCTGTGAAATCTAGTCATCTATCCCACATCTTTCAACCATTTTGTTCACCATCTACTAATACTCTTTTTTTTTTTGCCATAATGGGAGGTAACAAAAAATGGCTATACCGATGAACTATCCACCAGCTGTAAATCATAAATTCTTAACTTCTTTAGCTATTCATTTCACTTATCTAACTTCTCAGGTGGCCACACTGCATCTCAATTTCTACCTCTAGAAAATTTACCAGTTATATTTCAGTCTCTTATCACAGTCCTTTTACTCCACAATCTCTTTACTCTTTTGTGCTCTTGATTTCATCCTCCAGAATGATCTCCCAAGTATAGATCAAACTTTATGCTTTAGCTTATGTGCACTGCTGCTGCTGCAGCAAAACTTTAATTTTACTTCTGTCTATTCTTCTACTCAAGACAACTTTACTGAGTCACCATTTTCTGCAAGATAAATTTCAAGTTGGTTAACATAACCTTTTGGCATGTTAGCTTTGACTACATTTTCCAACTTCATTTCCAGCAACTTCACCTACACTCTATTATATCAGAATGGTTGTTCAAATATACCAATCACTTTAATTCCCCCATGCCATTATTTATAATTTTCTTTGTGAATAGGAAATTATTTTTCTCTTTTAAATCTCTTTTACATGATTTTTTACCCTGTTCTTTCAATTCCCTGGTCAGGCCATTGGCCTGATCAGATCAGTTGATATTTAGTGTGCATCTGAGTCATCTTATCTTCCATCTGTTCCCTTCTTCTCTATTCTCTTCCCATTCCAAAGTAATCTTCCGAAAACCTCACTTGGAATACATCAAACATTGCTTAAAATTTATTGTCTTTATTTTATGAATAATACTAGTCTCTACAATCTAATGCCAACCAATTTTTCCAGCAATATTAATTTTACTTATATAAACATTTTAAAAATTAGTTTATGTGTTGTGCTAGAGACATATCTCTCCCACTTCTAATTTGTTTATAATTTCTTATTCCATGTGCTTTATATTTCCAAAGTCAAAAGGTAATTCATAGCTTGATTTATCTCATATCTTCCCTTCAGTCTTTCTTGACCACTATCATGTAATGTTATCAATTCTATAATTTATAATTTGATGTCTTACACCTCATACTTTGTTCTAGTGCTGTTTTGTACATCTAAGTACCATTTCATGATGAAGATATAAAGCCTGAACTTCATTAAAAATATAGTAGTTTATCATAAGTGCTTATATTGGTCATTATTTTTCTGTCTATTCTATTGTTCTATATTGCTAACTAAGAGAAGTAATTGCTTATTGACAGAGGTCAGTTTGGAAAAACCTTCCAGTTAGTAAGTATCAGAGCTACCAGTCAGGCTGTAAGAAGAAAAACTCCTAAGGAAAAGTATAGAGAAAAAATGGCAATCTTAATTGGCCATCTGCAAATAATACATTACGTTTTGCAACGTAAAACTAATTTTGACCAGAATACACCAATTTTAATTTATAGGTAACTTAATACTACTTTACTTGTAAGATATTCATTAAGTAAATATGGCCCCTTGGATTTTAATCATTGCTTTAGAAAGTCATGAAACTCAATTGTTGATATCACTATATCACTACTTATTCTTATCTGGTCTTCTGCTTTTTCTAAAAAATTCATATATTCAACCTGTTACTTCATAAAATTTCTACATCTTCCACTCATAACAAAAGCATCCCAGTTTCTTGTGTTATACTCCAAAGACTTCATCTACATAACTTCCTTTCAGTCTCAAAGGAAGAATAGTTATTTTCTTTTCCTAAGCAAATTTCTAGTTTGGTTCCATTTCTTATTGGTCTCCTTCCTAGTAAACTCTGTGTCATCAGCAGATAAAACTTAACTTTCACTTGGTCTCATGTTCTCTCTTTTTAATGTTAAGACAAACATGCAAACCAACAAAATCCTTAGAGTATTATTCTCTCAATTTCTCTTTCTCTAACAAAAGTTTCAGAAAGAAAGCCTATACTATGCCTTAAACTTGAAATAAGGTGTGTGTATTGATGTTGTCACTGACTGGCTGGGTAACTTTTAACAGGTCATCTGACCCACCTGAGGTTCAATTTGCTTATTTAACATAAAATTAGTCTTATCACACAAAATGTTGTAAAATAAGAACAACAATCGAAGAATGTCCTATTCAATATTTATCTCTTTGCAAATGAATCCAGAATATTTCTAAGCAAAATCTCCTTAAGTCAACTCTTGCATGTTTGACAATGTGCTTGTCTTTGCTGCTGTGTCACTTTTTCCCCATTATTTTATTCAAAGGTGAACTATTCTTACAGCCATTTTAGAATCATAATCTTTTCCCTGCCTTCTATTATGCAGTTAATCAGTGGGTCTAAGTGATTCTCCCTTTCTCTTTTTTGATACTATTTGACTTTTGACTAAATAATAGTTTCTAAACATTTTTTCACTCCTGTAATCAGCCCCCTTTCCAATCTATCACTGTTGTTAGTCATGTTTTATAAACTACATAAATTCTCTCCATTAAAATCCTTCCATTGCTTCCCAATGCCAACCAAATTAAACTAATATTTATTATTCTTTCAGTATGATCTGATATTCCACTTCATATTCTGCTATTAATATTTTACTTGAGCCAAATTGAACTATTTACCCTCCTTTAATATATCCCTTGTCTTTTAGCCTCCAGGCCTTTGCTCTCACCCTTATCTTTCTCTGTAATTTCATCTCATTCATCTTACCTGTGGAAATTCAGTGGCATTCTGATTTTAACATCCTCTTCTCTTTAGCCAGAAATTATCTTATTCTTTTCTGAACACAGTTATACTGTGTTCTATTCCTTTCATAGATGACGTCCTCACATAGTACCACTGAATTAAACATTAAATATCCCATATTCCCCATACCCACTCCACATACACATAAATGTATTAGAGGAAAGATTATTAATAGTTTCATGTACTTAGTATCTTCCAGAGTAGACAATTAGTGTTTTCCAACAGATAAATGTCAAAAATAAGCATAAGACCTACAGCTTAAAGGAAGTAGAGATATAGATTAGAGATAGGCATAGAGATAGATACCTATATGAGGTAAAAATAGATATAAATTTGCCAGTTAACTAATAATAATATCTATAAACACATTCTTTTAAATAAATATAAGGCCTTACAGTAATCTGCCTCTGAGAACTCAGATTTCAGATGGTCTCCTGGGTCAGAGTATACATTGTAAGTTAAGTGGAAAGTTATTTTATAGATATTTTATTCAATCCATTTATTTTATAGATTAAAAAACAGATTTTAGAAGTACTAAAGGACTTTTTGCCTGCTTCTGTGTGTTTCTATTCACTTAAGCATTTCCATTTGTATTGTGCCTAGATCTTTTTAGGAGAGGACCTGTTAATTAGGTATTCAGGACTTCTTTCTCAAATTAGAATGTTCTCTAATCTAGAAGATGGACAGCAAATTGTTTTCTCTTTACTTTTCAGCTATCACTAAAACCATTTTTATGATTTTCTCTCTGCTCTTTTTATGGCCAATCAGGAAACTTTTGGTGTAATTAGGTCAACAGAATAAGTCACAAAGTTCTCCCTTCCCTTCAACTATCACTAAGTTAGTTTGGGAATGTTTTAGCAATTTTTCTTAAAATAATTCCCAATCTACACATTAATTTTTAACTGATAACAAATGATATGATTCTCTGTAAGTGGCTATGACTGGCTTAGTCTCCTCCAACTGAAAAATAATATGGAGCAAAGCTAGGGTTTTTGTAGGGTAGATCTAGAAAGAAATGTACTGAGGTGGCACAGAGTCCTGTCTTCTAGGTGGTGGCAGTGCCAGCATAAGCACTGCTTGATTTTTAGGAGGGAAAGATTTTCAAGATGAGGTAAAGTCTTTGAGGAGAAGTCCCACTATAGTTTGAATATGTATCCCCTCCAAAACTCATGTTGAAATTTAATTGCCCTTGTAATAATATTGTTAGATCACTATAGTGAACTCCAAGTTTCTCTTTGAAGAATCAGCATGTCAGTATGTTCAACTCTCTTATTCTTTGATTCTCCATTTTTAAGTTTAACTTCCTGGTTCTCGTGCCCCCTTGCCTCTAGTTTCAGTAAACAACTTTCCTGCCAGTTCTAATCAGTAGTTCACATCTGTTCCCCTGGTCACCTGCTATGACCTGAGTCACTCCTGGTCACATGCTTTAACCTGTTCTGTAAAAGTCCTCCCACCAAACTACCCACCCTGCCACTCTGGCTCATACCCCTGCGCTGTTTAAAACAGCCAATCAGAATTAGCTTAGACTGTGTGGTCCAACCCTAACCAATAGGGGAATGATAGAGCACCTGCACCAGGAATAAAACCCCCTTCACTTCCCTTGTTCAGGTGTGTGCTCACCATTGGTCCATCTGTGAGATGCACCCTTCTTTGGAAGTGAATTGCCTTGATGAGAAAATTAATATTTGAGTGCTACTTCTTTTGCAGCACTGAAAATTTACATATAACAATATTAAAAGGTTGAATTTTTAAAGGATAATTAAGTCATGAGAGCTCCACCCTCATGGATGGTATTAAAGCTGTTATGAAAAGGCAATTTCTGCCTCCTCTTGCCCTCTTCCATTTTGCTTTTCAGCCTTCCACCATGTGATGACAAAGCAAGAAGGCCCTTGCCAGACGCCAGCACCTTGATAATGGACTTTCTAGCCTCAAAACTATGAGCCAATAACTTTCTGCTTATTATAAATTACTCAGTCTGTGGTATTCTGTAAAACAAGTATAAAATAGACTAAGAAAAGCCCCCTGATTGAAAGGAACTGGAAGGACCTAGGAGAAAATCAGGTCTCAAGTGCACCAGAGCACAGTGGGGAGGGTGGTGCTACACAGAAATCTGGCTTCAGCAAGTCAATAAAAAACAAAATCTATGTTATAAGAACCTGAGAGAAAGAAAATAAATAACAGCTAGTAAAATCAGTTGACCAGAATCTGCAGAATAGATGACAATGTGAACTACAACATAAGAAATGGAATCTGCCACATTTTTCTAGGCCTATTTGTCAGAGGGGCTGGGACACAAAATTTTTCTCTTTATCCGCCTATCCAGAAACTAATCCAGAAAGTGGACAGCTGAGTTGGGTCTGGAATAGGAAGAGTCCAACAGGATAAAAATCACATGCACTCTCTAAACTCCATTAGTAAGTAACTGCTATACTTATAAATCAGAGACAATAACTTGAAAATGATTAATAAAGAAGATATTGCCATACAAGTTCTTAAAATAGATCATTAAAACAACCAATTCAATAAGTGAGAATATATGTGTCGATATTTGAAATTCTAAAAGTCAAAATCAGAGTGTAAAAATAAGTTATATTATTTGTAATATTACTGTGTGCTCTGTTGTGCTCTGTATTTAGTCTTGATTATGTGTTTTAATAATATAACTTTATTGGATAATATGATTTCTATTTGTAGATTGGTTAATATAATTTATTACTTTTTAATTATGTGATATATAATTTATATGTTTGTAATGTATTGGTTAATACATTTTTAATTTGCAAGATATTACTTGTAATATTACTGTATAATCTGTTGTGCTCTATATTTAGTCTTGATTATATGTTTTAATAATATCACTTTATTGGTTAATATAATTTCAATTTGTTTTTGTAAAGAAAATATTTTGCTAATGTCATCCACAAAAAGTTCTCCATGAAAAGGTGGCCTGGGGATAGCTAAGAAAATATCTGGCACAACTAATTTATGGAAACAGAAAAACTAATGAATTGTAATAAGAATAGTAGCTTATTATTTAGAAGTTTATTATTTACATCTAGTTCTGTGCCAGGAATGCTGCCTCTCAAATACTACTCACTTAATAAATATTTTTGATCAACTGAATGATAAATTTTCTCTTGTTGCATTAGAATATTTGTTTTATTATAGGACTTGTGGATCAGGCAGACGTGAGTTTGAATCCCAAATGCACCTTTTAACATCTAAATGACACTTGAGACATTAGCCAACTTTCCTAATGCTCAAGTTTCTCACCTGAGCATGAAAATTACTAAGACCTATTTTATTTAGTTGTTTTGAGGATCTAGTAGTATAAAACATGTCATTGTTAACTTACTCTCTGACATGGAACTCCATAACATTATTCTGTATGAGCTGGCATAGTTAAATACGAAAACAAAAATGTCTATTTTATCATCACAATCAAGTTTCCCAACACATTTATTAAACACATTTGACTGTGACTCTATAAGGGATTGCAAAAACCTAAGTTTCTTTTTACTGTTTGGGTGATAATTTTCTTTAAAACCTTTCCTGGGATCAAAAAAGAGTTTTTCTGACTGGACACCCTCATCAAGGGAAAAGATTGAATGTCTCATCAGGCAGTATGCCCCTGACTGTTTTAAGCACAAGTTCTCCTGCAGAACTCTTAGTTTTGCTCACTGAACCACAAAATTAAAGTACCATGGAAGAAATCCAGAATAGCAACAATGCGGAAATATGTATCATGTAATACTGAATAGCTTCAAAATTTCTGTATTTACAAAAACTTTTAACAGATGAAATAAAAGTTTATGATCTAAGAAAGGAAACAAAATGTCAGTTAATTAGCACTTTTCTACTATTCTAAACCTTTTAATAAGTGCAGAGGGAATATGCACTTACTGAAATATATTAGTGAAAAGATAATTTGTCTTTGAATAGAGTACTTTTATCCCATTAATTTCTACCATTATGGTGGGAGATAAGATGTAAGCCAATGGCTAACTGAAAATTAAGGTCCAAAAAGAGAAAAAGAAACAAAAGAATAGCTTATGTCACACTATACAATATGTATGCTAAAATAATTTTATATAACCATTTATTACCATCAGTTAGTGTCAACTATATGCAATTAATTGTGCTTGATTTGTCTTTAGGTTTATTACAAATCAGTCCCTTTAAAAGTCACATTTTATTATTTTTTCATAAAGAACAGAAAACATAATCTAGAGCAGATATAATAATGACAAAAAAAGATTAAAAGGTTAAAGTATAAGTAAAGCTAACTTTAAGACCTTGAATTACTTAATGGTACAATGTACATTATTTGGGTGATGGTTAGGCTAAAAGCTTAAACTTCACCTTTATGTGATATAAACATATATAAAAACTGCACTTGTACCCCTTAACTTTATACAACTAATAATAAAAAAAGCTTCAACTAGATATACTGGATATTTATTTATTAAAACTATAGCAATTCCTCTTAGATATTCTAGATATAGTGCTAAAGAACAAAATTGATATCCTTTGAAAAGCAACAATGACAAACAAGAAAATATCTAGAATGGCAATTTGAACAAATGATATTTTGAAATCCAAAGAAATTTTTGCTAAAGATAAATAATACTGAGTAAATTACTAATCAGAAAGATTGGTAAGTAAACTTTTAAAATTTTATTATATTCAGATATACAAAAACAAAAAGTAATGCAAGGGTACACATATGCACTTACCCATGGTAACAAATAACACGTGACCAATTCAGTTTAAACTTCCTGTATATGTTACCAAATGTATTTTATTCTCTTCTACACACAGATAACCACTATGATTAATGTAATATTTGTCATTTTCCTGAATTTGTTCATTTTACATACACACACATACACACAGCTATCATTTCTCTTTTCACTTTATTTGGCATACTCTGTCTTTTTGCTAACTTCATATGGGGAAAACTTAGTTCATTAATTTTCAGATTTTCTTATTTCCTTATAAAAATGTTTATAGTAATATATATTTATCGAGTTATTGCATTAGATACTTTCTTAAAGTTTTGTTATCAGTGACAGTTATTCATTGTCATGGAGTCCCAAATATGTTCCCTTTTCCATTACATTTTATTTTATCACTATATTATTTAGAGGATATTTTACATTTCCTTCTAAAATATATTCCTAGCTTTATTGCATCATAGTACAACACTAAATTTATATTAAACCAAATCTTTGAAAATTTTGAGACCCTACTTACAGCTTAGTACATGGTCAGCTTTTGTAAATATTCCATGAGCACATGTGAAAAATGTGGCCAATTATTTTTAACAAAATGTATCAATATCTGTAAACAGCTACTTCTGTTTAAGACAGTTTGCAGGACATTGGAATTTTACTTTTGATAATTCTATTGAAGTACACCTGAAAGTACTTATGGGATAAATGTCCAAAGCTATTCATAGCAGTCTTCTTGAAAGAAAATTAATGTCAACCAAGAGAAAAGAGGGGAAAGAAGAGCAAGGTGAGTTCATGTCTTTTGCAGGGACATGGATCAAGCTGGAAACCATAATTCTCAACAGTCTAACACAAGAACAGAAAACCAAACACTATGTTCTCACTCATAAGTGGGAGTTGAACAATGCAAACATATGGACACAGGGAAGGGAACATCATACACCAGGGCCTGTCGGGGGCAAGGGGCCAGGGGAGGGATAGCATTAGGAGAAATACCTAACATAGATGATGGGTTGATGGATGCAGCAAACCTCCAAGGCACGTGTATACCTGTGTAACAAAACGGCACGTTCTGCACATGTACCCCAGAGCTTAAAGCATATTTTTAAAAAGGGGGTGACAAAGGCAAAGAAAGGAAAGGAAAGGAAAAGGTCTGAGTGTTCACTATATAGTACCTACATTAGCCATGTGGACTCGGTAGTGGTTTAAGGAGAATTTTCTCCTTACTGTTTTATATAGCATTACATTGTTCATTCCCTTCTTACTTCAACAAAACATATGGAGTAAAGGAAAGGAATTGGGTAGTGGAATTATGAAAGATAAGTTATGCACCATAATTTCCATTCACATTTCTTTTTTCCTGCATCAATGATGTGTTAGTTTGTTCAAAAAATAGCATGAAAAGCCATTTCTGTAATCCAGAATAGAACACTGAGCTTCTAAATAACACCAATAAAATGGGAATGGTCACTTGCAGAGGGATTCTAAAAATAAGTAGGAGATAGAATCAACATGTTAAGGTGGCTGATTCTATCTAAGAAAACAATAAGTTTAGGAAAAAATTAAGAATGGTGCTCAGGTTATAAATATGGACAACAGGGTGAATTTTGCTACCGTTTACTCAGCTAAATAAAACAAGAGAAGGAAATATTTTTAGGGGAAGGAAGGTGGTTGTGAATGCCGAGTTTACCCATAGCATTTAGGTGAAAAACCTTGGTAGATAATTGACTGTATCAGGTTATATGTATATATTTGTACATAAATCTGTGCTATTTCATAGTTGAAATCATAGAATCAAATGACATTTTTGATAAAAACATATACTTAAAATATGTGAACACTTTTCTACTGTCATGTCAGCAGTTTAAGATTTGATGTTAGTTATTCTTGAAATCATTGACATGTCAGCAGTTATGCCAGCTTCGGGGTCTGTGCGTCCCAAGATATTTAATGTTTATTAAACCATTAACACTTTTAAATTATATTAGAAATAAGCCAAGGGATAGTTGGCAGGGAAGAAGGCCACAGAAAGGGCTTAGCTGCTAATATATACCAGATACGTAAGCTGACATGATTGTCTAAACAACTTTATTGAGGTGTACCTGATAGAGAATAAACAGCACCTATTTCCAAATAGACAACTTGATGAATTTTGACAAACATTTACACTGTGAAATTATCATGACAATTAAGATAAGGAACATATGTATTACCCCCAAAATTTCTTCAAGTTTTTTTAAATTTCTATTTCCAATCTTCCCTACATATGTGCCCTCTACTCTCTGTTCCTAGGGAACGAGTGACATTCTTCCTGCCATTATAAAGTTGTTTGTATTTTCCAGAAATTTATAAAGCTGGAATCATGCAATATATACCCATTTTGGTTTGCCTTTAGGCAAAAATTATGTTGAGTGTCATCCCTATTGTTAGGTGTTTCAATAATTTTGTACTGCTGAGTAGGCTTTCATAGTATTGCTATACCACAATTTGTCTATCCCTTCACCTGGATTTATTTGGGTTATTTCCAGTTGCTGTTAATTACAAACCAAGCTGTTCTGAACATTCCTTTAGAAGTCTTTGTATAAACATATGCTGTCATTTCTCTTGGATACATACTTAGAGGAGTGAAACGGCTGATTCATTTTGTAGAGATATGTTTAGCCCTTTAAAAAAAATACTGTCAACCTCTTTTCATAAAGGTATACCATTTATAATATGAACCTAAGTATATGGGAATTCTAATTGGTTTACATCCTTACCAATAGTTGGTATGGTCAGTCTTTTAAAATTGTTAGCACTCTAACTGATATTTCACTGTGGGTTTCATTTGTAGTTTCCCAATAAATAATGATGTGAGTAGCTTTGTGTTTATTTGCCATCTGCATATCTTCTCTTTGAAGTGTCTGTAAAATATTTTGCCCATATTTAATTAGGTGATCTGTTCTTCATATATTCTATATGCAAGTCTTTTTATCAAATATGTAATTTGCAAATGTGGCCCGTCTTTTCATCCTCTTAATGGTGTCTTGATACATAGAGATTCTTATTTTTGCTGAAACCAATTTCAATGTTTTATTTTATGCATCATGCTTTCAATGTTGTTTCTAAGAAATTTTTGCCTAACCGAAGGACACAGGTTCTCTCCTATGTTTTATTCTAGAATTGCTTTGGTTTTAGGTGACACATTTAGGTCTATGATCCATGTTTTAGTAAACTGTTGGTTACAGCACAAGATATTAATAAAAGTTCCTTGTTTTACATGAGAATATTTAGTTGTTTCAGCATATGAGTAAAAAATACTAACCTTTCTCCACTGAATTGCATTATATGGCCTTTATTTTTACTTTAAAAAAGGCAACTATGCATGATGATATATGATACTACCTATTATAAAACTTTCCAAGTGGTTAAAAATTACTTATAGGAGCATGAATTCCCTTAAAACAGGGAACAAATGAAAAAGAATGACCAGAAGTTCTCAAATGGATTAATATTGAGTCACAGTTGAGAATCTCCTATCTGTTAATCCTTACAGTAAGACAAATTTTCTTCATCTGAAATGCAATAAATTATCTTTCTGGAGGCAGGAATTTAATTAGATAGTCCTATCCTATCCCAGAGGTTCTGTGATTCTAAAAAGATCTGGGAGTGAATATCCCTTTTCAACCACAGTTAGCATATATCAGCAGAATTTAGGATACTGTATTTTGTCATACTCAACTTGAGGAATCATTATACCTTCAAAATTAAATTTATTAAGATTCATAGGTGAAAAAAAGGTGATTATTTGCATTTTGGCATCTATATATTGTAAACCAAATGTGATATGTGAGTAAGCAACAGAGCTCAAATACCAAGAGAGGTAAAGATTACTTTGATACTAATTAGTGTTGCCAGAGTGACAGCTTACCCACATGTGATTCCTGTTAGCATTGAGGTTTCTTAATCACTTTTGTTTAATGAGCCCCTCCTGAGAAATGTTGCCATGAATTAAATAATTTGTTACAAATAATAATTTCATCCAAAATTGTGATCAATTCACCTTTCAGAGATATGTGAACAACATAAAGGTGTGATCAGAATTCTAAGAATTAAGTAGAAGCAATTCTACTATTTTCTGTGTTAGCTATGAAGAGAATCCCCTCTGATTCTCCAGGGATTTGCTACCATCTTTATTGTCTGAAAAAGAATTTGATATGTCATATTCTCTATTCTGCTCATATTTTAATATCTGAAGCCTATGCTTGTGGTCTAGACATTTACAGTAATTACACTTTAGCCATCTCCTTCTAAAATGCAATGTCCCTGAGTAGATACAATTAAGCTCCACACACATCTTAAAGAGTGTGTTCTTAAACTAAAATTTACAGCCTGTGTCTCCCAGAAAACTCTAAAAACATACTCTTGAAAAATATCAAATGTTGTTATCAGAACAGAGTGTCTAGAACACAATCAGATATTTAGAAAGTCTCTAAGAGTCATTAAGAAACAAAGTGGGGTACAGTTCTATCAGATGACATCCTGGTGGCTTTATTCATTTCATGCTATATTAAGGATTTCTCATCTTTTTACATTGTGCGCATAATATAAAAGGAAGGACAACATACTATTGCATAATTTTGTTGTCTCATTATGCACCTATCATCTTTATTCTCATTTAGTAGCATTTGTTATTTTCCTATTGCAAATAATTTTTATCTTGTGTATTTCATGTTTACATTTTGGTGCAATTTCCAAAAGTTGGCTAACTCTAAGTAAACATTTTCGATAGCTCAGTTTTCTACAGCTTACTTTATTAGAATAAAATGTTTATTCTAATAAAAAGAGAACAGTCTTGCAGAATGTGTATGTCTGACCCTCTTTCCAGAATTTCTTTTGATGGAACAGCTTTGCTACTGACCTGTCTCGAAATTAGTGGGCCTGTTAGCCTGACCTTCAGGTACACTGCCAAACGAGGACCTTACCTGACTTTAGAGGGCCAGCTTGGCCAATTTAACTCCATTTCAGGAGAAGAGGACATCAAAGCCTACAATCAATGGAAGAAAGTGTTGCTATAGGACTGCCCAGTCCACAGTTGTCTTAGGAAAGGATGGAGGCAGTTGCCTAGCAAGAGGATACTTCTTTTACTGTCTAGGTTCTGACAGGAGGAAGAAAAGTTTTTGGTATAGGACTTAGGTCTGTATCAGCCTGGCACAGTGGCTCACGCCTATCATTTCAGCACTTTGAAAGGCCAAAGTGGGTGGATCACAAGGTCAGGAGTTCAAGACCAGCCTGGCCAATATGGTGCAACCCCGTCTCTACTAAAAATACAAAATTTAGCCAGGCGTGGTGGCATGCACCTGTAGTCCCAGCTGCTCAGGAGGCTGAGGCAGGAGAATCACTTGAACCCAGGAGGCAGAGGTTGCAGTGGGCTGATATCACACCACTGTACTCCAGCCTGGGTGACAAAGCGAGACTCCATCTCAAAAAAAAAAAAAAAAAAAAAAAGTCCGTATTAAGGGCTGAGTTGGTTGCATTTTTAATGGCTTTGAATAATGTTATAGACATGAAAACTG
>CAUYQU010078655.1:0-22892 GCA_963574635.1 Cheracebus regulus | reverse complement strand
TATCCCTTTTTATATATATATATATATATATATATATATATATATATATATATATATATATACATATATATATATATATATGCCTGAGATGTTCTCCCAGGATACTGGTCCCATGGTCTCATATCTGCTATATGATTTAGTTAGATTTCAGTTCATATGATGATAACTCACATTATCAAATGTGAAAAATCCCTGAGGAAGAAGCACTGTATTCTTAATTTCTGTCCTCTAATGGTTTATAAGAAAGTAAAGTATTATTATTATAATATCTGGGAAAATAGAAGTAATAAAAATATAGTGCTGTATTTTTTTTAAGGAATTTTCTTGGCAGAAGTTAATTCTCTTGTCTTTACTCATCTACATCACTTAGAACCAAACTAGGAGGTTTATATGTGTTAAATATCATTGCACTGACACACACACACACATACTCACACACACACACACACACAGTTTGTGTGTATGCAGAAAGGCAAAGAAAACAATAAAGTTAAGCACACAAAATATAAAATTCTTGGTGTGAAGACTACATAAAATATATACCATGGAAACTGAGTCACAAGGAGATTTTGTTTAGAAATTCCTCCTTAGTGTAGTAAATTTATTTAATGGAATCATAACAATGTGTGCACTGTTAATCATAACAGCATGTTTATTTTATAAATTAGACTAGCTGATTGTCAACATAAATATGAAATTTAAAAGACAATCAAATAAGCAACAAATTCAATTAATAATTTTCTCCCCCACAAAAAAACAATTAAGCAGATCTTTTCTCACTGGGATTAGAGAAAGAAAATTGTCTCAAACCTCACTGGTACAGAACATTTTTGCATGATGTAATTCAGCCCTTTGTGGATATAATTGGTATTACAAATTAAATACTTGAGTGATATTCTGATAGACTTTAATGAGATTAGAAACTCCTTCTGGGAAGTTAGGTTTGTGTACTCCACTGACTGACTGGTTTAATTATCTTTAGGCAGATAGTATCACATTGTACTTATTTCCTTTTATACTACCTCCTTTCCATACTGCTCATTCTTCAAGGTGTTTTCAATTCTCTCCTATTGCAAGCTTCCAATATAATTCTGATACATGGTTAAAATATTCTTTCTGATAAATTTATTCACTATCACATTCATCTTGATAAATAAGAAAGCTTATATTCATCAATGAAAACAATGCTATGTATTAGGGTTTTCAAAATAAAGAACCACCACAGATGTTTTAGCTAAAATCTGTGCAGCTTATTCTATATGAAAAACTCTATTTTAACCTTTTATGTATTTTATTAACTCATTTATTCGCAAAACAAAGTTGCACATAAAAATGTTACTATTCTCACTTAACAAATGAAAATCTAAAGTTCAATGAGATTAGGAAATGTGCACAAGTCCTCACAATAATGAGAAACATCTGATATTTGTTAAAATTTTTATTCATTGCAAGCAAGAAAAAAATACATTCCCAGTGGGAATAATCAGAGCCATCATGCTTTACAACTCCAAAAATGACAATGTATCCAAACATTGACGATAAATCGTATGAATTTATATTTTGCATAATCTTTGAGAAAGAAGTTTCAATGAGATAAAATATGTATAAGCACTTTAGATAAAAAATATATTTTCAATGGGTTAATGCAGAGAAATATATTAATGGCTTCAGAATATTACACATAAGTTAAAATGTTTCATGGATCTGGTATTACTAAACTGTGAACAGTGCTTCAGTATTATAAAATTAATGATTCATATATGACATATAAAGATATACATATAGTTGAATTTCCATATAAGCTTCTTTATTAATATTTTACCCTTTTGTCCAAAAATAGCATGAACTATTGGATAGTTAGAAACCACTGAAAAGCTTATATACATACACACATATATTTAAATATTGGTGGATCTTATGTTACATAAAACACAATAAGCACGACTGGTAAAAATGTTCTATTTCTCTAGTATAAACCTCTCTAAATATATTTTAAAATTTAGTTTTGATACATAATGATTGTGCATATTTATGGTGTACATGTGATATTATGATACATGCATACAATGTGTCATTATCAAATCAGTTTGTTTAGGATATTAATCCCCTACAACATTATTATTATCTCTTGGTATTGGGAACATTTCAAATCTTCGGTTTTAGCTATTATAAAGTATACAATATATTGTTGTTACCTATAGTCACCCTACTGTGCTGTTAAGTGCTAGAACTTATTCCTTATAAGTCTATGTTTGTACCCGTTAACTAACTTTTCTTCATTTCCAAATGCCACCCTTCCCAACCTCAGGTAACTGTCATTCCACTCTCTACCTCCATGATATCAACTTGTTTTTTAGCTCACACGTGAATGAGAACATGTGATATTTGTCTTTTTTCCCTGGCTTATTTCACTTAACTCTTAGCTCCAGGCATCTTGCTGCAAATGACAGAATTTTATTCTTTTTTTGTGGCTGAAGAGTATTCAATTGTGTATACATTTTCTTTATCCATTGATCCCTTGATAAACACTTAGGTTGATTTCATATCTTGCTTTGATTGCCAGAGCTTGTGGGATATTGCTTAAGAAATTTTTGCACAGACCAATGTCCTGGAGTGTTTCCTCAATGTTTTCTTATAGTGGCTTCATAGTTTGAGATCTTTGCTTTAAGTGATTAATTCATTTTGATTTGATTTTTGTATTTGTGAGAGATAGGGGTCTAGCTCCATTCTTCTGCATATGGTTATCCAATTTTCCCCATACTGTTATTAAAGAGCCTGTTTTTTCTCCAAGTTATGTTCTTGGCAACTTTGTCAAAAATCAGTATACTCTAGGTGTATGGATTTGTCTCTGGGTTCTCTATTATATTCCAGTGGTCTATGTGTCTGTTTTTAAGCCAGTACCATGCTGTTTTGGTTGTTATACCTCTGTAGTATAATTTGAAGTCATTAAGTAATGTGATTCCTCTAGGTTTTTTTTTTCCCTTGGTATAGGATAGCTTTGGCTATTCTGGGTCTTTTTGGGATTTCACGTTTGTTTTCGAATTGTTTTTTCTGTATCTGTGAAGAATATCATTGGTATTTTGATAGTGATTGCATTGAACCTATAGATCATTTAGGGTAGTCTGGATATTTTCACAACACTGATTCTTCCTCTCCATGAAGATGAAATAACTTTTGTATTTTGGTGTTTTCTTCAGTTTATTTAATTAATGTTTTATAGTTCTCATTACACTTCATTGGTTAATTTGTAGGTGTTTAATTTTATTTGTGGCTATTGTAAATGGGATCACTTTTAAATTTCTTTTTCAGATGGTTTATATTAGCATATAGAAATGCTAATAATTTTTGTATGTTGATTTTGTTTCCTGCAACTCTACTAAATTAGTTTACCAGTTCTAATAGTTTTTTGATGGAGTCTTTAGGTTTTTTTCAAATATAATATAGTGCCATCTGCAAACGAGAATAATTTGACTTCTTTCTTTCCATTCTGGATGCCCTTTATGTTTTTCTCTTGTCTAATTGCTCTAGCTAGGACTCCCAGCATTATGTTGAATAACAGACATAAAAGTGAGCATTCGTGTGGTGTTCCACATCTTAGAGGAAAGGCTTTCAGTTTTTCTATCCAGTATGGTACCAGCTGTGGCTCTGTAGCACATGGATTTTGTTATATTGAGGTGTGTTCATTCTCTCTCCAGTTTTTGAAGGTTTTATTATGAATGAATGCTGAATTTTATCAAATGCTTTTTCAGCATCAATTGAAATGATATTATGGTTTTTGGTTTTCATTCTGTTGACATGATGTATCAGATAGATTGAGTTACGTATGTTAAAACACCTTTGCATCCCTTGTGAAAACCCCACTTGGTCATGATGAGTGAACTTTATAATGTATTATTGAATTTGTAGAATTTTGTTGAGGATTTTTACATCAATATTTTCAGAGCTATTGGCCTGTAGGTGTTTTTTTTTTGTTTTGTTTTTTTTTTTAATGTGTCTGGTTTTAGTATCAGATTAATACTGGCCTCATAGAATGAGTTTGAAAGTATTCCCTCCTTTATTTTTCAGAACAGTTTGAGTAGGATTCCTATTAGTTCTTCTTTCAATGTCTGATAAAATTCAGCAGTGAAGTCATCAGGTCCTGGGCTTTTCCTTCATAGGAGACTTATTAAAGCTTCAGTCTTGTTACTTGTTATTGATGTGTTCTGATTTGGGATATTTTTATGGTTCAATTTTGTTTGGTTGTATGTGTCTAGAAATATATTAATTTTCCTCTAGGTTTTCCAATTTACTGGCATATAGTTGCTCATGGTATTTACTCATGATCCTTTGAATTTCTGTGCTATCAATTGTAATGTCTCCTTTTTCATCTCTGATTTCATTTATTTGGAGCTTCTCTGCCAATTTTGTTTAACTTTTCTGAGTAACAAAAACTTTTTGTTTTATTAATCTTTTGTATTATTTTATTTCAATTTCATTTATTTCTGCCCTGATCTTTATTATTTATTTTCTTCTACTAATTTTGAGTTTAGTTTGCTGTCGCTTTTCTTGTTATTTAAGATACGATTTTAGGATATTTATTTGAAGCATTTTCTTTTTTTAATATAGACACTTATACCTTTAAAATTCCTTCTTAGAACTCCTTAGTTGCCCTGCTGATGTCTCAGTAGGTTATGTGACCCCAGTCCACTGTCTCTGGGCCCAGTTCAGCATTGAGACTCACCTATTAATTGCAGTCCTTGTGGCCTAGACTGCCTTTCAAGTTTATTTAGAGCCCCCTAGCACTTAAGCCTGCATTGGTGCAGCTTATGGGGAACTCAGATTTGGACTTCTGGGATTGGTTTAAGTGTTTCCTCTGTGGGGAGGCAACCGCCAAGTTTGGTCTGGTTTTGTTTTCTGTTATTATAGGGAAGCACTGAGTTCAGTGCCTCAAAATTTTAACATCTTCTTGTCTTCAACACAGAGAAATGCTCTCAGCACCACATTGCTGCTATGGGATATGGTGGAGGGATGGCATTGGCAATTCAAGACTGTTTTCTACCTTGTCAATACCTCTTTCAGTGACATGAAGTTAAAGCCAGGTACTGTGAGTGCTCACCTGATACTTGGTTCTTATAAAAGTGCTTTTTCTGAATAGATGGTTGTTAAATCGTTTTAAGTGCAGGGGAGATAATTAATGGAGACTTCTCTTCTGCCATCTTGCTCTACCCTCCTCCTTTCTCTCTCTCTTTTTAAAAATTTTGAAGATAATTTGTAGTTTTAGGTTTTAAGTTTGTGGTGAATTTTTAGTTAATTTTGTTTATGGTGCAGTCTATAAAATTTCATTTTGTTTCGAATGTATATACAATAGATCTAGCAGTGTTTTTTTTAAAGACTACCTTTTCTCCTTTCAATTGCCTTTGCAACTTTGTTGAAAGATCAACTCAGTTTTCAGAGTTTGTCAGTTGTCTCCTTACTCTGTTTATTGTTTCCTTTGCTGTGCAAAATCTACTTAGTTTGATTCAGTTCCATTCTCTAAATTCACTTTTGTTGCCTGTCCTTTTGAGGTGTTATCTAAAAAAATCCTTGCCTACACTAATGTCATGAAGTGTTTGCTATTAGATTATAGAAACCTACTAATTTTTATTATTTATTTATATTATACTTTAGTTCTGGGATACATACGCAAAATGTGCAGGCTTGTTACATAGGTATACATGTGCCATGGTGGTTTGCTGCAAACATCAACCCCTCATCTACATTAGGTATTTCTCCTAATGCTATTCCTCCCCTAGTCCCCCACCTCCCAACAGACCCTGGTGTGTAATGTTCTTCTCCGTGTGCCTATATGTTCTAATTGTTCAACTCCCACTTATGAGTGAGAACATACAGTGTTTGGAAACCTACTAATATTTATATGTTGATTTTGTCTCCCATAACTATATTAAACTCATTTGTTGGTTCTAATAATTTTTTGTTGGCAGAGTATTTATGGTTTTCTACATATAATATCATGTTGTCTGAAAACCAACAATTTGACTTTCTATTTGTTGAATTTGAATGTCTCCTATTTATTTTTCTTGCCTAACCGCTCTCTAGGATGTTCAGTACTATGTGGAATAGAAGTAGCGGAAGTGGGCCTTCTTGTCTGATTCCAGATTTTAGAATAAAAGCTTTCCACTTTTCCTCATTAAGTATCACCTTAGCAGCATATTTGTCATATATGGCCTTTATTTTTTGCAGTATGTGCTTTCTATGTCAAATATATTGAGATCTTTTATCATAAAAGGATGCTGAATTTTGTGTAATGCTTTTTCTGCACCTATTAAATGATCAGTGGTATATTTTCTTCATTCTAGATTTTTAATTAGAGAACTTTTTTCCATTTTAATGTAATTATTTATTGCTATATATTTTACTCTTACTAGTGATTTAAAGAAGGTAATGTATTTTTATAAGTTGTGCTTTTATTTTCATTTAGTGCTATGCATTTTAAAAAATTATCTTGAAAACTTTTCTATTTTACCTATGGAGTATCTGAAATATGTTGTTTAATTTTCATATCTAAAAAATATGTTATACATTTGTTAGTTCCATTTTTAGTCTATTATGATCAAAGATCACATGATATTATTTTAATTATTCTGAAATCTGTGATGCATGTTTTATAATTTATGGTAAATATTACATAGGCATTTGAAAAATTATGTATTCTTCTGTTGTTTCATGTAGTGTTGTATAAATGCCAATTAGATCTTGTTGATTGATTGCATTGTTCAGATTTTCTATATTCTTTCAGGTTCTGAGAGGAGAGTATTAAGAACTACAATAACAATTGTGAATTTGTCTATTTCTACTTTCGTAACTATCAGTTTGATTCATGTATTTTGAGGTGTTGTTCTTTGGTATGTACATACTTAGAATTGTTATGTGCTCTTGGGCTATTTATCGTTTCATCATTATGGAATGTACCTCTTTCTCTCCAAAAATTATATTTGCTCAAAAGTCTATTTTGTCAGATCCTAATATAGCCACTTCATTGTTATTAATATTACTATTTTATTCTTGGTTTTCTCAGGTTCTGATTCCTCTGTATCTCTTTACTTGACTTCTTGTGGGTTATTTCAACATTTTTTAGAATTCTATTTTGGTTTATGTATAGGAATTTTTAGTTTATCTTCTACAGTTTTTGTTGTGATTGCTTTGGGTGCCACAGCATGCATAATTCTACTTCTATTTTTTATTTCATCTCTTTGAATGGAATATGAAAACTTCAATTCCATTTAGGTCTCTTTACCTTTTTCATGTTTTAAAAAAAATCATACTTTAAGTTCTGGGGTACATGTGCAGAACACGCAGCTTTGTTACATAGGTATAAACATGCCATGGTGGTTTGCTGCATCCATCACCTGGTCATCAACATTAGGTGTTTCTCCTAAAGCTATCCCTCCCCAATCCCCTAACTCCTGCCCTTCCCTAGCCTCCCCACCCCCAACAGGCCATGGTGTGTGATGTTCCTCTCCCTGTGTCCATGTGTTTTCATTGTTCAATACCCACTTATGAGTGAGAACATGTGGTGCTTGATTTTCTGTTCTTGTGTCAGGTTGCTGAGAATGATGGTTTCCAGCTTCATTCATGTCCCTGCAAAGGACATGCACTCATCCTTTTTTATGACTGCATAGTATTCCGAGGTATATATGTTCCACATTTTCTTTATCCAGTCTATCATTGATGGGCACTTGGGTTGGTTTCCAAATGCCCATTTATGATAGACTGGATAAAGAAAATGTGACACATATATACCATGGAATAAGGTTCACTGTTCACAGTAGCAACCCAACCCAAATGCCATTGATGGGCATTTGGGTTGGGTTGCTACTGTGAACAGTGCCACAGTAAACATACATGTGCATATGTCTTTATCACAGAATGATTTATAAGCCTTTGGGTATATGCCCAGTTATGGGATTACTGGGTCAATAGTATTCTCTTGAGAATCAGATGGTATTATAATTTTGGCTTCAATCATCAAATATGTTTCATAAATTAAGAAGGAAAATGATAATCTATTGCATGTATCCATAGTTGTTCCTTCTTCCTATCTGAACTTTAAGATTCTTTCTTTTAAAATGAGTAACTTCCAATAGTCAATCTTTAAGAGAAGATCTGCTAGTAAAAAAGTATTTCAATCATACTTTATCTGGTAGTGTTTTATTTCATATTTATTACTGAGGGAACATTTTGCAGAATGTAAAATTTATGGCTGACAATTAATTTCTTTCATCACTTGAAAAATATTGTGCTAGCTCATTTGGCCTCCATGGTTTCACATGATAAATCTGTTGTCATTCGAAATGGTGTTCCCATATAGATGATATGTTGTTTCTCTCTGAATATTTTCAAGATTTTTCCATTGTTCAAAGTTTAATCGTAATTTATATTCAGATGGATTTCTTTGTGTATATCCCAATAAGGGCTTTCTTAGTTTCTTGAATCTGCAAGTTTATGTCTTTTGTCAAATTTGGAACATTTTCAGACATTATTTATGAAACTGTTTTTGTTGTTGGTGATTGACTCACAGGCTTCTGAAGATCTCTTTATTTTGAAGTTTATTTTCTTTTTGTTTTTCAGATTAGGTGAATTTTATTGTTCTGGTTTCTAGTTCACTCTTTCTACCCTCTGTCATCTCCACCTTACCATTAGAAACATCCAGCCATTTAAAAAATATCTGTTATTAAATATTTCAGTTCTATATTTTCTATTGTTCCTTTTATGAACTTTATTAATTTGCTAAAATTTTAAATTTTTGTTTCAATAGAATTTGCAACTGATTTTTGAGGCCTTGGATGATGCTTACTTGAAATCCTTGTCAGATAACATGAAAATCTGATTCAGTATGGTATTTACATCAGTTGATCGTCTTTTCTCATTCAAATAGTCATTTTCTTGGTTCTTTTAATGACAGGCTTTTTAAAATTGTATACTGGACATTTAATCTATTATGTTAGAGGAAACAAAATCTCCTTAAAATAATTTATTTTAGTAGGTATTCACCTTTTTAAGTTTAGCATATGCATCTTGGTCTACTTTTGTAGGCTGAGATTCAATAATAGTTTAACTTTCAGATCCATTGTATTTTTGAGGGGTCTGTATAGTTTGTCTAGTGCTTCTGGGTATCCCAGTGATCCCTGTTGCTCCTGTCTGAGAGAGTAGAGGCAGTTTTTCTAGGCCAGGCCACTGGCTGTCTTTCATAGCATGTGATGAGACTACTACTGGTATCTCTAGGTAAAGAGGAGAATATTGAGCCCATTAGATTAAAGAGGATTTTTGCACCAACATGGTTGCTATAGGTGAGTCACTCTTGCATGAGTCACATCCCCATCACACTAAAAATGGGAGTCTAACACCTAATGGAAAAAGAAAGTATCTCCACTGACCATTTATTTCTGGTGTGGCTCTCCATTGCTGGTAGTGTTGGGTTCACCTCAAGTCAGTGCTACTTCTGTTTTATTTAGAGCAGGTAGAGTTGAAGAACAAGACCACCTGATACAGTGCTATTACTCCAATTCTGTGATTTCAAGCATTTTTCACCATTTAGAACTCTGTTTTTGCTGTATCTTTCACCATTTCCAATGTTTACAGTTGTGCTAAGCAGTGAAAAACAAGTCTGCACCATTTTGTAAAGACTGAGCATCTCTTTATATTTTAATTTAAAAAAATCACATATTTGAATTAATTGTGTGAATTTATTTTGGTATATATATTTATTAATTACTGATTGGTACTTTTTTCTTGTAAAAATAGCAATGATTTATTCTTTATACAATCTCAAATCTATATTAACCTTTGAAAGGTTTTTTCATGTCATTGTGTCTTATGCATCCAGACTTTCACATTTTTATGCACTGAGATGTATTATTTTACAGATATTGAATTCCCATTGTGTAGAATAGAATTCAAAAGCTCTCATTTATTTATTCACCTATATATATTTTTCATTCTGGATTTACAATTGTGTTAACATTTAAATTTTTAACTATTATTTATTTTGGTATATATAATGAAATAAATAAAAATTATACTTTTCTTATAGGATAACCATTTTTTTCAAAACATTCATTTCCTGACTCATGTTTGTGGGTGTTATGAGTTTGTGAATTAACAATTATAAACATATATGATACACACTCCATTTATGAAAATTATTTTCTGCCCAACAAAGAAATAGTGATCTCATCTACTTTCTAAGGTTTTTGAGCCCCACTCATCCTGATTCAGTGTTGCTACATTTTATTTACATCTGGAAGTCAAATAGTTCAAGCCTTACAAGGAGCTCTTACATATTCTTCACTGAGCCAAATGCATTCTTAGTACAAGTATAGTGAATGTGTGGGGAAGCAAGATACACACAGATAAAAATTAAAAGAAAATGTATGATAAAATATACAACAAATAATATGTTACTAACTCTGATTATATGAACGTAAAAAGCTTCAACAGTATTTTATTGAAGAAGTACATGATTAATTTCAAAAGTTAAAATGGTTATATTTTCCTTGATTAATATAGTTTGTGATGACATATAGTAAAAAATAGTTTGATTTCTCTTATTTAAATAACAGCACTGAATAGCCTATATAGTTGTAAATTTGCTTGCAATATTTAAAATTGTGTTTATTTTTCAATAATGACTAAAACCATCTAAAATTAGAGCAAAAATTAGGATAGACAACTGTTTATATTAAAATATAGGCAGATGATCAATAAATGCTTTATTCGATTCTAAGCCAACTATGTACAGTATTTTAGTATTTTTAACCAATGCAGAGATAAACCTGATATTATTGACTCACTCTAGTTCTTATTAAGCCATCATTTTATAAATTTTAAAATTAATGTCTTAATTATTATCATCAAAGTTTATTTTCTTCTTTTCAAAATGACTTTAATTTTTATTTTGGCAAAAATCTTTACAAAAATAAGGTAATAGCTTTTCAGAAAGCTAATTCCCAGCACTTGGGACACTCATGTAATGAAGTAACAAATTAAATGTAATAGAACGTAACAAAATGACTAATAATTAGTAAAAAAAAATAGAACTTAATTGATGGGGGTCAATTTGGAGTTGATTTTTTAAAGTTTTTTTCTACTAATTTCCATAGCTAATTTGAACAGTTACCATCATTTGTCTTGTATCCCCTTGGGTAGTGGTTGTTCCCCAAGCTAGACTAAAATTATCATGAGACTACTTCCACAAAGAAGGGCACCCAGACAAACTCTAAGAATTCAATAAAAGTAAGTTTTCAGTTTTTCTTTTCTTTTTTTCAGAGTAACTTTTAAATAAAAATAAAGATCCCTGATAAGGCATAGGACAAATGTCACAGGTTAGATTATCTAGCTCCATACACACTTAAGGGATGTCAGGGACAATCAGATGAATGGTGCTTTCTATAATCATTTTCATTAGTACATAATAGCACCTACAGTTTAGTTTAGATGGACAGTTTTTAACTAACACCTAGTTTCTGTCCTGAATTTGTACATATAATCTTAAAGTCTCTCAAAGCAAGATTATTTCCAGTTGTTCTGTACTTTTTGTTGCATTATAGACAATGTCAAGTTCTTGTCTGAGACAAAGTGTCCATCTTCTTATGTATTGGCAATTTTGCACGGTACTTTTGTGAATAGGATAGTTACAATCCCTGAATATGTAGGATAGTTGAGCATATAATTCATTTCATCTTTCCATAGGTTTAATAGCAAAAGTGTATCTTGTTTGCAGAGAGAGACTTGCAATTCAGACTTCTCTTGGATCTTTAATATTGGATTACATTTATTTTAAGACATATTAAAGTCTCTTAGGAAAGCATGTCATTGGTCATTAACTATTCCTTATACTGAATGCCTTAACTTGTTTCCGTGTTTGTAATGTGATACATATACTTCCACTTAAACACATTATTCTTGAAGTTCTAGTTCAACTTTCAATAACGTATGGAATAATTTCTTGAGGAAAATTTTTGTTAAAGACCCTCCAATTAAAATTTTATAGATTTCATCTAAAATTTTTGCATTATAAATATACCTCAAGTTTTAATGGCAGTATAAAATAACATCTCTGTAAACTATCTTATTTCTGAATGCTGCCAGCACTATATAACTGAATGCTTTCTCATTTTTGCTTTGTCTGCCAGTATGGTCCAAATATGTTGCTTAATTAAAACAATTAATATGTTCTAGGTGATAGAGAAAAAAATTTCCCATTGTGTGGGAGATAAATCATGAATAAACCAAAATAATTCACACATGAAAAGAAGGCTATAAAATTCAGTAGATGGATGGTATAGCAACAACATAATGCATTCTGTTTACATGATTTATGGCATTTGAAGGAAAATTAGTATTTTGCAATGAAAAGGTTACACATGTTGTTTTTCTCTCCTGCTTTTGAGACAATGATGAAGTGTTGCTCTTTTTTTTAACCTAAAACACCAGATTTTAAAGTGTATTTATATCAGTCTACTATGAACTGTCCTGAGGCAAATGGTTAATGGAAAGACCTACTCTTTTTCTTACTCTCAAACACAACTAATGGTTGATTCATATTTTGTACACAAAGAATCTAAAACAATGTAAATTTAGTCTTAGTTATAAAGTCAAAACATCTTAAATAAAACAAAAGTTAATAGTCCATTTTGGAGAAGCAAAGACTAAATAAAAATCATAGTGAATTTGCTATGATTCACCAAAGACGCTTATGGTAATATTATTTTAGTCTGACATTTTTATTTTGATTGAAATCATTTTTTCTTCATTTGAACTATCTTTTATACAAAATAGGTTTAATAGTATCAGCAAAAAATATTTTTTATAAATTATAGCGTTTATAATTTATAAAAATATTTTTTACAATTTATAAAAAAATTATAAATTATAAATGCTATAATTTATAAAAATATTTTTTGTAAATTTATTTACATAGGAATAGTATGGAAATAGAAATTCATGTTTATTTAACTGTTTTTTCATTTTCAGGTATATCTTTATATAAAAGTCATTTGAATTAATTTTCCTGTAGTTTTCCAAATACAAGATGACATATGAGGTAAAAGTAATAGGAGGAGACATCAAATGAGAATAGAAACATGCGGTATATTCTACATAGCCTATATCCCTATGGTATTAGGTAGATGGAAATACACGTAGTACCATATCTACTAAGAACTGTGGATTATGTAATAAATATAGAATTACTCAAATCTGAGTTCTGCCATTTACTGAATTTACTGCTTTGTCCATGTCATAGCACTTCTCTAAGCTTAATTTCCTTACCTCTAAATTATATATAATTTTAGACTTGGGAGAACATATGCATATTTGTTATATTGTATGCTGATGGGGATTGAGCTTCTAGTCTACCTATTACCAAGTGGTAAATATTGTACTCATTAGGTAATTTTTCAGCTCTGTCCCCTCTCCCATCCCTATCACATCCCCAGTGGATATATATACTGTTTAGCTCCCACTTATATATTTGAAAACATGTAGTTTTGGTTTTATGTTTTTGACTTAGTTCATTGAGGATAATGGCCTGCATCTATGTTGCTACAAAGGACATGATTTCATTTTTTATTATGGCCGAGTAATATTCCATGGTATATATGTACCACATTTTCTTCATCCAGTCAATCTCTGATAGACCTTCAGGTTGGTTTTGTGACTTTACTATTGTGACTAGTGCTACAATGCACATATAAGTGCAGGTGTCATTTTAATACAATGATTTATTTTCCCTTGAGTAGATACACACTAGTGGGATTGCTTGGTTGAATGGTGGTTCTATTTTAGTGTTACTATTTACCATAGATGTTGAACTAATTTACATTCCCATCAAAAGTGTATGATCATTCCCTTTTCTCTGCCTCCATGCCACCATCTGTTGTTTTTGACTTTAATAATAGCCATTCTGACTGATGTAAGATGATATGTCACTGTGAATTTAATTTGCATTTCTCTAATGATTAGTTATATAAAGCATTTTTCCATATGTTTAATGGGTACTTGTATTTCTTCTTTACAGAATTTCTGTTTGGGTCTTTTGACCAGTTTGTGTTGTTTGTTTTCCTGTTGAGTTGCTTGAATTCCTTGTAGATTCTCAATATTAGTCCTTTGTCAGAGGCATAATTAGCAATTATTTCTCCCATTCCACAGGTTGGCTTTTACTCTGTGATAGTTCATTTTGCTGTGCAGAAGCTTTTTAATTTAATCAAGTTCCATTTGCCTATTATTTGTGTTGTATTTGTTTTGGGGCTCTTCATCATAAATTCTTTGTCTAGGCCAATGGTCAGAAGAGTTTTATCCTAGGTTTTCTTCAAGTATTTTTATAGCTTCAAGTCTTACATTTAATTTTTTAATTCATGTTGAGTTAATTTTTGTGTATAGTGAGAGATAGGGGTCTGGTTTCATTCTTCTGCATATGGTTAGTCAATTTTCCCAGCATTATTTATTGAAAAGGCATCCTTTCCCCATTGTTTACTTTTGCTGACTTTGTTGATGATCAGAATTATGGTTCTAGGTATGTGGCTTTACATCTGGGTTCGTTATTCTGTGCCATGGATCTATATGTTAATTTTTATACAAATACCATATTATTTTAGTTATCATAGCCTTGCAGTATAATTTGAAGTCAGGCAATGTGATGCATCCAGATTTGTACTTTTTGTTCAGAATTGCTGTATTTGGACTCTTTTTTGATTCTATATGAATTTTAGGATTTTTTTTTCTAATTCTGTAAAAAATGACTGGTAAATTGAAAGGGATTGCACTGAATCTGTAGATTGCATTGGGCACTGTAGTCATTTCAATGATATTGATTCTTCCAACCCTTGAGCACCTTTTTTTTCCAAAAAAAAAAAAAGCAGAGAGAAAGATATCAATACCTCTCTGATGAATGAGCAAGGCTGTGAGAGTGGCTAACCTCTCATAAGTCACCTACTATTCTGAGATTGCTCCCTCATGAGTTGCAATGATAGCTATTAAACCATGGAGACTAAATGCTATTAGTGGACTATGTACATCAAAGAGAATGTATCATAACTGGAGATATATTATAATTCAATATGAATTTCTTATAAAATATTCTTAGAACCTAAGACTTAGGGTGATAATTGATAAAACAGAATCTGATTCAAAGTTGGAGAAAATTCTAAACAGTCTGGCCTCACTGGATGGGGTCAATTTATTTCTGAGAAGACAAAGACCTACAAAGAAAGTTGAATATACAAGAAAATTATTTGCCATTGTAGATCATATACATAACCAAATGTTTCTTTATTAACTACACTAATTGTGCTACAGGTGGCGGGGTTGGGGGGAATTCAGAACAGACTTGGATACATGTGAGAACACTTTTCTCCTGTAGTAGCCATTGAGATGTACAGTAAGTTTATTTGAGTAAATACAAGATTTAGTAGGCAGAGTTACATTGCAAGGACATATTTAAAGTTTAAGTTTACCTTTTCACATGTCATTTTCTCATCACCTATCCAGAAAGGCATCAGGGCTTTTGTCTGGTTTCAGACAGTAGTAGTATATCTATTTCAAAAAGAGTCACTTTCTTTCCTTGATTTATTTTGCAGAAGCCTGAGATATGAAGTAAATTTTTAGGGGAAATTAATGTGAAGAGGGAAGGTAGGAAGATAAGAAAAATGGATATTTCCTCTATGGATAATGGTGATTCCTCTAGTAGTCAGAACTTAGTCCCCTTTCCCTAGAACCACTGCAAGACTGGAAGCAAGATCTCAGAAAGGAAGGAGCTTGGTATGAAACCACATTGTCTATTGACTTCCTCTCTCCCCATGTTTATGCCTTTTATTTATTTATCTTGTTCATTGATTGTCCTGTCTAGGACTTCCATTACTATATATATAGGAGTGGAGAGAGTGGTCATCCTTGTTTCATTCTGGTTCTCAAGGGGAATGCCTCCAGCTTTTGCCTGTTCAGTATGATGTTGGCTATGGGTTTGCCATAGATGACTCTTATTACTTTGAGATATGTTACTTCAATATTTATTTTGTTGAGGGTTTTTTACATGAAAGGATGTTGAATTTATTGAAAGGCTTTTCTGTGTCTATTGAGATGATTACGTGGTTTTTAGTTCTATTTATGTGATTAATCATATTTATTAAATTTTGTATATAGAACCAATCTTGCAATCCAGGAATAAAGCTACTTTATCATGATAGATTAGGTTTTTGATGTGCTGCTGAATTTAGTTTGCTAGTATTGTATTGAGGATTTCTGTATCCATGTACATCAGCACTATTGGCCTACAGTGTTCATTGTGTCTCTGCCAGGTTTTGGTATCAAAATGATGCCGGGCTCATAGATGAGTTAGGGAGGAGTCCCTCTTCCGAAATTTTTTGAAGTGATTTCAGCAGGGTTGCTAACAGTCTTTATATGACTCGTTGAATTTAGCCATGAATTTATCTAGTCCAGGACTTTTTCTGGTAGCTAGGTTTTTTATTATGTATTCAATTTTGAGACTAGCTGTTGGTCTGTTCAGTGTTTCAATTTCTTCCTGGTTCGGTCATGGAAAATTGTGTGTTTGTAGGAACGTACGTATTCATTTATTCTAGATTTTCTTATTTGTATGCATGGAGGTGTTCATAGCAGTCTATGAAGGTTTCTGTGAAGCGGATGGGCACGTCTCCTTCGTCATTTCTGACTGTGTTTCCTTGGGTCTTCTCTGTCTCTCTTTTTTTTACTAATCTAGCTAGCAGTCTATCCATCATATTTATTTTTTTCAAAGAACCAATTTTAGGTTTCATTCATCTTTCTTTCTCTCTCCCTCTCCCATCCTCTTCCCTACCCTCTCCTTTCCTTTTCCCTCCCTCCCTCCCTTCCTTCCTTTTCTTTTGTTCCTTCCTTTTTTCCTCATTTCCACTATTTTAAACTCAAACTAGCAAAATTTTCCGAATTCTAATCACTGTTCTGTTGATATATTTTCATGCATTTATTCCTAGTGGCAATATTTGTGTTAATTATGGATTATAGTTTTAACAAACAGAAGATGAATCTGCCAAATAAACAGAAAAATAATGTATTAAGAAAAAAACCTTGAAGCTGAAAAGATCTCAAGCAAGGTAAAAAAAAAAAGTGGGTTTCAATTTTTGAAAAGGGTTTCAATTAATAAAGGACCAGAGATTAAATTTCAACCAAAATCATATCACAGAAGACGTAGGCTAAATATACTACTATTCTGTTGACTGCTGCTAGAGCTAGCACCATGCACACCCTGTCATTTACATTAGAGGGCCAGTTGGTAAAGCTTCCCATGGGAATGGTATGCTACTGCTATTACTGCTGTCTCCCAAACTCATTCTGCACTGTGCCTGTTTCTTTAATTCAGGAGACTGTATAATTTGTTAAGAGCATCCAGTGCTAAGAAAGTGTTACACATTCATGCAATCAGGGGTCTGCTGAATTGCAGATAGAAAAATACATACATACAGGGAGGGCTTATAACTTCAGTACTAAAATTTCAGCTGTGGATCAAGAAGAAACATGTAAACAAACATATGAACAAACCCACTGGTTCAGATATCAAAAACAGTTGTGTGTGTGTGTGTGTGTGTGTGTGTGTGTATGTGTGTGTGTGTGTGTGTGTGTGTGTGTGTAAACACCAACTTAACTGATTAGAGCCCAAAATGGACAGAGAAACAAGCAAACAGGGAAAGGCTTACAAACCAGATGCTATCTTTTCTCTCATCCAATAGCGAATAGATGCCTGTAAGCTATTAATCAATTTTCAGAGATCATCAAATAGTAAGATGTAAAATGAAATTACCAGTTACTTCAGTCTGCACTAATTGGCTATAAACATAAAAGTTCTAAAAACAAAAACGCAAAATTAGCAGATAAAAAACAGAAGTAGGAAAACAGAGTCAGTAAACTTCTCTTAGTTCTTTGGATTTTCCTCTGGGACCCAAGGAAAGACTCACCTGGACTTAAACTGTTTATTAGGTGCACATCTTTGATAATAAAGTTGACCTGGTACTGTTAGGTGAATCCATTGGGTATTGTTGTGGGTGGCCTCCAAAACTGTTCAAAGATAATATTAATAAAAATTCAAAATAATGATTCTCATAAGGATATACAAATGAATATATATTACAGATTTTCTTTAAACATAATGAGGGAACCAGGCAAATACTTTAAGAGGTTCAAATGAGAATTCAAAAAGATACACTTTTGTAACAGGAATATTAAAATAAATGGGACTGAGGGAAGTAAGTCATTTGGCTCTCTACCAGACAGGACAGAATTTACATAGAAAATAATTTGTTTATAAGCAGTAAATGTTTTGCATCACTATTGGATATCCATAATTTATGAAGTTCTAAAATAGCTCCAATAAAATTAGTTATATGAGTTAGACGTGCTATAGACAACTTGTAGTTTTACAATGAAGCAAGCATTTTTTCCTACAAGTGAATTCCTTATAAAACATATGGTGATATTATAATGCTATATTTCCCTATTTCTCTATCTTTTGATGATTATAGTTGTTATCTTTTCATAGACATATGCCTTTCCTTTGGCATTTTATGAAGTGTAATTTTTCAAAAGCATAAGTTTGCATCCAACAAATGAGAACAACTTGACAGTTTCGCCTCCATTTTAGTCTGTTTAAATGCAATTAAATTAAACGTATATTTTTCCATTAAGAACCTTTCATATTACATGTAAGCTGAACTAAATTGTCTAATATACTTTAATCTTCAAAAATCCTGAAAGCAAATATTTTTGTAGGAGCCACATGAAGAGTCATATTTTTACAGCAACCAAAACTATCAAAATTGAACTGTTTAATGAGTATTCTAAGTTCATAAAATAATTAAACATAAAGATTTTCTTCATTTTTGTGTGCCTTTAAAATGCCAGAAAAAATCAAAATGAGAAATCAAAGAAAATATAAAAATGACATACTAATTATATATTAGATTAAATGTGATGTGTTTTTTTCATTATAACAATTTACATCAAGATAATAAATTGCTATTTTATAACATGAGATTTTCACAGATTTGCTCAACATGTAAACCAGATGTTTGACTTCTAAGAACACTTTTAAAAGTTATTGTTACATATTTGATCATTAGAAGGAACATATAATTTACACATTTAAGTTAAAGACATTTTATTAATAGATATACATTTCTTTGTTTCAGATTAATGTAATTTGTTAAATGCTAAATTCAGTCATAATGCTAGCTGAGTTTGGCAGAGTGAATTATTATTTTTTCTAACTGTACTGTTTTATAACAGCTTCTGGTAGAGAAACTCTATGAAGTGTTAATAGAAATAACAGTCTCATCTAACTAAAAAATAAAAACACACACGCTGAAGGGTATAACTTACCATGGAAAGAGACTTTCCTTTAACCTCTCTTTTTGAATCAGTAGAAAGCAATGATAGTTAGCTTTCCTTGGGCAGAAAATGCTATACACATTGTTGGGAGTTTCAAATTGGTGTTCCTCTCATTCATCTTACCACTTTTCCAGTGGTTTGTTTCAGTTGTTACATGAAAAACAGTCTGATGAAGTCCACTGACTCTGAGATGTGAATATATGGGAATGGTAACTATTCAGGGACATTCAGTAATGAATGGCTGATAACGTAAGTAAAAATTTCCATAGTATGATTTACATCTTATTTTCACAAGTAGTTGAGTTCTGACCAAGAACAGCAAACTAGTATCTGTGTCTGTCCTACCACTGACTAGTCACAGACATTTGGTGCATCACTCAACATATGTTTCCCTATAGATACAGTGGAAATTATTCTGACATCACAGTGTTCTTGTGAAGATTAAATAGTATACTGTGGTACTTTTTAGAATTTCTCAAAAATAATTAGCTGCAAGTCATACACAAAAAATACTCCATAATACCACTTATGTGATGAATCTAAACTAGTCAAACTCATAGAAGCAGAAAGTGGAATGGGATTGCCAGGGGCTGGAGGAAGAGAGGAAATTGGGAAACATTAGTCAAAGGGTACAAAGTATCAGCTATACAACGAGTATGTCTTAGATATCTACTTTGCAGCATAGTGCGTATAAGTGAAAAATCCTGTATATATACTTACATATTTCTTTAAAAGGTAGATCTTAAGTGTTCTTATTTCACACACACACACACACACACACACACACACACACAATACGCATAATAAGAAGGTGAGAGGAAACTGTTGGAGGTTATGGATAGGTGTGTGGCATAGATTGCGGTGATAGTTTCATGAGTATGGATTTGTCTCCAAATTCATCAAGTTGTAAGCATTAAATATTTACAGCTGTGTGCCAATCATACTACAATAATATGGTTTCAAAATAAAACAACTAGCTGAAGAAAATAGCCTTTAAACTACTACATAAATATCCTAGAACACAAGTCGATATTCTGTAGAGATTATTCAGTTCAGGGCTCAGCACAGGTTTCCTAGAAAGGGTCAGATAGTAAATATTTTATGCTTTGCAGGTCATATAGTCTCTGTTGTAGCTATTCAAGTCTGCCATGGTAAAGTGAAGCCAGTCATAGACAGTAAGTAAATAAATGAGTGTAACTGTCTTCTAATAAAATAAAAATGTGAATATCACAGAAATTTAATTTGTCATAAAATACAGTTAACAATTATCAAGTTATTATAGTTATTTAAAAATAATTTTTAACATGTGGGCCATATCTTAAATAGGAAGTATGCTGAATTTTGGTGGGGAGTCCCATCATCACTCCTATTCAGCTTCTTCCTCTATGGTCAAAGTGATCCGCCCTTCTTAATCCCTAGGAAACTTCCTAGAAAATGATTTAAAGGTACATGATATAATACATGTGAAAGAGCTCTGTGCAAAACAGTAGACAACTATTCAGTGTTTCATCAAATTATTACAAAAATAAAATAAATAATATACTAAAATAATATTGTAGGTTTCTAAATTGCTTTATGAGCTCAATGAGAGAAAAGACTGTATCATATCCATCTTTATAATTCTATTACCTAAGAGAGTACTTGTAGGAAGATAAAAATTCAAAGGCAGTTGATTTATCATGTGACACAATTGAGATCAAAGGAAGTGATCTAATATTTTTCAAATACTAAAAAAATAAAAAATAAAAATCATGAATTCCATACTCAATAAAACTACCCTTCATAATTGAATGAAAAAATAAAGATATTCACAGAAGAAGAAAGACGAAGAGAAAGGGAGAGACTTTTGTGGGGCTATAAAAGGTATAAGAAGTATCCTGGTGATGTTATAATTTTGTATATTCACTGCATCTATTTCAATATCCTGATTGTGATATTTTACTATAGTTTTATAAGAAGTTTCTCTTAAAGTGGATAAAGGATCCATAGAATTTCTCTGTGTTACATATTTCTTATACTTGAATGTGAATCTACAATTATCTCAAAATAAAATATTTAATTTATAAATCTGACTTTCTCACTTCCTCTGCAACAAGACTGATGCTAAATTAAATACTTCAACTGAGGCTGTTGGAATATGGTAGATAATGGAGGGGTAGTTCACCATGTAGAAGTGTACAAGTAGGTATTTAAGAGTTAATGAAACCTCCTAAACCTGTACAGCCAAACAAGGGAATAAAATAAAAGGTATGAAAAAAACTTTAAGAATTTTTTTGGAAAGAACTGTGCTATGAACTCAATTCTCTCTCCTTCACTTAATCGAGAGAGATTTTTTAGAGTTTGGTCTGTTTATCCTATAGTTTGAATTAGTCCTGATTAATAATAACAACAATAATAATAACAACTAAAAGTTTGAAGAAAGGCGGCTGGCCTCAATTTCAGGGAAAAAGAGAGGAAATAATCTTCAGAAGTATCACTTAGTGGGGAGAGAGATCCAAGATGGCCGATTACTAGCAGCTCAGGATTGCAGCTCCCAGTGAAAGCGCAGAGAGTGAGTGGATGCCACACTTACCAACAAATTTTTGCTGCCCACGGACCAGGGCATTCCCAGTGGAGGAGCCCCACGGGTCGCCAACGCGACCCTTTTGGCTGGCACGGCTGTTTTGCTGGGGCCTTGGCCTGGCGGCTCTTGGTGTGGAGTAAACGGGGCTGGGTCTCCTTTTGGATGATATTTGGACCTCTGATAAGGCAGAGCAGTCCATCCAGCTGATTGAAAAAGGGACTGAGAAGCCAGACTGGAGACCCCCGGGCAGAAAAGCACCACGAATTTCAACGCTGCTGTTTTAGCCAGCGTTGCGGGTCGCCGCAGTGAAAATTACATAGATTCCAGAGCTGGGAATCAACAAGCTGGATGTCCACTCAGAGACTTAACTTGAAAGTTGGTAATTACAGAGATGATAGGTGGATAAAACCATAAAGATGCAAAGAAGCCACTGTAAAAAAATGAGAACACTCAAAATCAGAATGTCTCTCCTTCTACAGAGGACGCTAGTTCCTCATTAGTAACGGAACAAGGCCTGATGGAAAATGACTGTGAATAATTAACAGAGTCAGGCTTCAGAAGGTGGCTAATAAGAAACTTCTGTGAGCTAAAAAAATATGTTCTAACCCCATGTAAAGAAACTTATAACTTTGAAAAAAGGTTTGACGAAATGCTAACGAGAATGGACAATTTAGAGAGGAATATAAATGAATTAATGGAGCTGAAAAACAAAATACGAGAAATCCGTGAAGTATGCACAAGTCTTAACAGTCAAATTGATCAAGCAGAAGAAAGGATATTAGAGGTCGAAGACCAACTTAATGAAATGAAACGAGAAGATAAATCAGAGAAAAAAGGATAAAAAGAAATGAGCAAAATCTCCAGGAAATATGGGACTATATGAAAAGACCTAATTACGCTTAATAGGTATACCTGAAAGTGA
>CAUYQU010078654.1:0-46863 GCA_963574635.1 Cheracebus regulus | reverse complement strand
GCTTGTTTGTTATTTTCATCCCTTATTCCTTCCTGTCTCCATTGTTAAGCACAATTATTGGCATAAAAGAGGTTTTTAATACCCATTTTTAGACTGCATTCTAGCCTGGGCAATAAAACAAGAATCCCGTTCTCTCTCCCTGTTTCTCTTCCTCTTTCTTTCTTTCATTCTTTTTTTTTCTTTCTTTTGCTCTTTCTTTCTTTCTCCTTTTCTTTTTCTTTCTTTCAAAACAAATTTTATTTTATTGCTTTTTAGGTTGTTGTTTCATTTTTCTTATTATATTTCATATTATTCTTTTATTTTTTTGAGCCTTGAAATGTTATATGAAATGCCAGGGGTTATCAATGTGATATTATCAGATGCTAAATTTCGTTGTGTTCCTTTATAAAATATTGGACATTTCATAATACACAGTCAAGTTAATTGAATGATTTTTTTTTCCCACAAAGCTTTTAAGCTTCATTACAGAGGATACAGAGCAATGTTAGGGGTAATTTTGTCCTACTAAAACTTAGATACATCCGAGGACCGCACCTCAACATTGTGTCATTACAAGGTCTCTCTCAGTTGATTAAAGACAAATCTCTTACCAGCTCTGTGAACTCTCTAGGAATTATTTCACTAACTACTTTTCTTTTGTTTTGTTCCTGGCCTCAGGTGACTTCCTTTAACACTTGCACAGATTAGTGCTCAGCCAAAGACCTGGGGCCCTTCTGAAGTCCATGAAGCTCTTTCTGATTTTGTATCTCCCTCCCCTCCGTCCTTAGCCATGCTGATGCCTATACCTTCTACTAAGTGACACTGTCAGGTATTCCCTGGTAATGCAGAAAGCTGCTTCCTGGAGCTGAATCTGAATAATTACAGAAATGACTACATTTGTTTTCCTTCGTTTATGGATTGTTATCATGTGATACTGAGTGTCAAACTCAATGTAAATGTTTTATGTGGCAAACATTAAATCCCATTGTACCATATTATAGATATTTAAGGCAAGAAGTTAAATCTTCTCCTTTATATTACATATGGATAGTAGAAATCAAGATAATATTGGGGAGCTATTTTCTAATTGTATCATTCAACTTTTTACCTATATTACCAACAATTTTTACTGCATTACAACCCTATCAAAATAGGAAATGTAATTTTTGCACATGATATTGAACTTAGGCTGCTTTTTGAATACACTCATTTTAAAATGTCTTTAAATGAGACTCAATATTTTCTAAAATCTTACTGAATAATAAGAGTTTTTTTTACTAATTATTAATTTGAGAGATCAATATGTTTTTAAAACTGGGATCACAGTTAGTTGATCACTTCTCTTTGAATCTCTATGATTTTTCACACATATTTAAAAATGACTTACATTTGCAATTATATTCATTATTTAGTAAGAATGTTTTCTGCAATAGAGCAATTTCTTACATACGTAGCAGTCATTCATTCTCATCTTTTTACCTCCCTTGAAATTGAATTATTTCATAATATGACATGTTCCATAATCTCCATATCAAAAATTACTCTTCTTCACAGCAAGGACAGAATCAACATACATGATCCATAATTCCCTATTTTCAATGTTGCATATTGACATGACATCTTTTTCCAAAGAAAATAATTTTTTATTTAAAAAATATAGTACAATGTTATGAAAATATATTTTAATTTAAATATTATACTTTAGGTACAGAGAGTTTAATTTTACTCTTCAATTCATAGCATATCATATCCATACATTCATGTAAAACTTTCTGTGATTTTTTAAATTCAATTTTCATTCTCATCAATTTTCCTTTCATCCCTCTAGCACTATCACAGACACTTTAATATATCTTACATAGGTTTTCAAATATTCATGTGCAAAATATACATGAACTTTTTGCTTAATCATTTTATTTTTGTATAACAATTAACTTTGTAAGAACTTATTACCTTTCCAAAAATGCTCTTTTCAAACTGTTCGTACGCAAAGCTATACTTTGATAATCTATTATTACAATTATTTATATTTTGAAGGATGAAACTGGGTGTGAAACTAGGTATTTAATTTGTATCCTGAAATTATAGTGATTTTGAACATTTTGGTCCATTTCTTTATGTGGCTGCAGCCTTTGATAGTTCATCTTTTGTGATTTGAAAAAATGCATATCTATATATGCTGTATGTATGCTTTCTATTTAATTTCCTGAGTTGTCCAACTTGATTTTTTTATATTCAAATTAGTAAGCATGGTTGATTTTTAGAACTAGAGAATATCTTATTTGGGCTTCTGTTTGTATGTTTTCTTTTGTCATTTGTCTATTTATTGAACAGAAATACCTTATTATGACTTAATTATTTGCCCTATGTTTTATTTTCTATTTGATTATTGAACAAGCCTTTCTTCATATACAGGTCACAATTATATTTTCCTACATGATAATCTATTAGTTTCACAATTCTAATTTTTATATTTAAGTTCTTATTAAATTTGATTTCTACATCTAAATATGGTATCAGGAAAGACTTCAGTTTTGTATTTAAAATATTTAGATTTTTTTGTTATCATTGATTTTACCAGATTTTCTTTTTCAAACATCTCATTAAAATTACCTGTGATTTGTATTTCATAGTTTACCATCACTGGATGTGAAATCTCTATTTAGTACCACTGTCCACATTATTACTATAATCACTTTTTACACTGAGATTTTTGAAAAGTTTTTTTTTAAATCACATGTGCACCCAAACGTGAAATTTCCTAATCTTTTTCACAGTGATTTCTCATATATTCTGATAGAAATGATCACTATCTCCTAAGCTTTCAGTATTTAATATTTTTTCAGTGGTTATATATTAATTGCCTATGTATAAATATACGAATACAATTGTGGGAAGAGAAAACTTTAATCCTAACTTAGACTTGTAGTATAGTGAGGATCTTAGTCATTAACTTTTGAAATCACTTTTTTAACATTTAAAAATCACAAAATTGTCTATGCTTTAACAATCTGCACAATATTATTTGTCAAGCTTTTCATAATAAAATAATGCTTATGAATTAAAATTTAGAAGTGCTATAGCAAAGCACATAAAATTGGGCCACCTTAGCCTGAGTTCTAGATTAGGGACTTCTCAGGTTATATGACAGTTAATGTGATATATAACCATGCAACAAAATAATTATTAGCATGATTTTGTACTATTGTATTTGATTTGGTATTTTGTTTCATGGAGAATAAAGAAACAGACCAAGTCATATATTATTTCTATATTTATTCATGTATTAATTTATGTAATTATTTTAATTGCTAAAAATTTTGACACCCTCTATTATCTGAGAAGGAAAAAACTGATGATATATAGGAGTATTTCAGAAAACAAAGTTGTAGAAAGTGACACCTTCTCTCCTTGAAAGGGGGGATGAGATGAGCCACATACTTTTCAGATCTTACCATCAGGAAATCTTCCCCTGTGGTGCTATCCCTCTGCATATCTATGTAACACATGGTCTGTTCTCTGATCCAGAGACATCATCCTTTCTATCAGAATTTCTGTCTATCTATAAGTAACAAACTTGTTAATTTATCATAACTGACTTACATTGAGGAACAAGCAGCTTTTTCTTTGATATATCTGGCTTCATATATGAAAGATTTTAGTATTTTGTATCTTTGTTTGATGTTTCTAAAGTTCTCTGTTATATGTCTAAATAATATTTATTTATATAAATGACTACGGATCATGAACCTTCATGATCTGAGGTCTTTGGTCTTTCTACTTCTCCTACTCTTTGAAAGCGTGCCAACAATTTTATTTCTATCCTGTCTATACTGTCTTTGGCTTAATTTTTCTTCAAAACTACTGTTTTTCCTTCTTGTTTCCAATTTTTATTCCATCTTTTTAGATTTTAAAATGTTCAGCTTTTTCATTCAAATGGTTTTATCCATTTGATGTTCAATGGTGTATGTTGTGTTCATTTCATCTCTTTCATTTTTATTTCCTCCTTACATGCCTTCTAACTCTTTTTCCCATATGAATTTATTGCAACTTGCTTGATACTCTCCATACCTAGCTAGGCTCATGATCCCTTCTGATAGCTCTAAGAAGAGACACTAAATTACCTCTAAAATATGCTCATCATATGAGTGAAGGAGAAGTGTGAATTTAGGATTGTGATATGAGCTCTTTCATTTCATGTAAAGTCTACCTCCAGGGTACCTCCAAATTTATATATCATATATCTTTTTCTTGTTTTTAGACAAGAAAACAAGAAAAACAAGAAAAAGGCTCTAAATAATTCTCTATACCAAGGTTAGAGAGAAAGAGGGTTCAGAGGTCTGCAGCCCAGCCACCACCACCCTTGTGGCTACTCAACCTAGTAACAGTCCACCACCTCTAATATTACCCTACCTGTTGGCTTTACTGTTTTGCTGCCACTTGATATGAAAAGATCTGGCAAAATTCCAGGATTATAGGATCTGGGCTAATGATGTAATCTGGGCCAGTAGGCATAATAATGAAATCATTTTTATCCATTCATAATGCTACTGAAGAGAATTTTGACACCTGTGAACACCTCTACTAACTCAAAAATGGAAGCTGATGTCTGAGCAAAACCTGGGACAGATTTTCAGCTTTGAACTCATAATCATTTTATTACATCTCTAATCTGAGGCCCTCACCATCACCACATAAAGGACAGAAAGAGAAAATCCAGACACTTTTTCCCCCTAAGACTATTCTCAGCACTCTGGTCCTCCAGTCCCTTTCAGGTCCAAGCCTTCATTTCTCCCCAGCAATTGTGGTCCAGCTACTGTCAGATTTTCAACTGTTTTTCACATGTTTCCAATCATTTTGGCTTGATTTTAATCTTACTTTAACCATTTTTTTTCTGAAATTTCTGAGTTTTACTCAACAATTGAAACCATCAGTGCTTTCATGCCACCTATCTTATTCTACTAAACATGTCAAAGCTGAATCAACCAGAAAATAACTCAAAATTTTGCTTTTATAAGCTGATGCTAAATCACAGAACAAAATTATAGACATTCCCACTTATAAAGTTAGAGCTAAACAGTGGGTACACATGAAAATACAGAGTGGAATAGTAGGCACTTGGAACTCAAAAAGGGAGAAGGGTGGGAGGGAAATGAGGGTTGAAAAATAACCTATTGGGTATAATATTCCCTGTTTGGGCAGTGGGTTCACTAGAAGCCCAAACTCTAGCATTACACAGTATATACTTACGTAACAAACTTGCACATGTATCCCTGAATCTACAATTTAAAAAGAAAATAAATGAATAAAAATTTAATCATATCAATTTTGTGTCTGATAAACCACTGGTGGGCTGAGAGTTGTTATGATGTTATGTCAGGCTTAAATGTTGTAAGACAGAAATTTCTCACATTCTCTTTATATTTTGACTACATTTGAGCTCTCAACTTTTTATACTTACTCTCAAGTACACCCTATTGCCCTTTCTTGAATGTTACACTTCACTCAGCATAAAACTTTTATCTCAAGTCACCTAGATTGATTCTCATCGAATATGTTTATATTCTCCACTTCACAGAGGTTTCTAAAATATCCTATACCAGCATTATACTTCACTTAGTTCAGAATTTTGTTTTATTTTTCTCAACATCTTAGTCCTATTCATGATTTATGTTTGGATTCTTTCTCGCTTGTCAGAATTGATTATTATAATACACTTCTATTCCATTCTATAGATTTATGGTTCATTAGACTGAAGTTAAACAAGGAAAACTGACCTACTTCATGGATTAGGTGGATCAGGAACAATGAAGAAATAGTTACTTATTTGAGTCTTGGTTATAAAGGAACTTGAGAATCTAAATTAACAGGCAGAATAAAAGTTAAATCGGAAGAATGAAAAATGAAGTTTATACTTCTGTGAGTAAAACAATTAAAGTTTACAATGGGTATTACCTGGAGCCATCAATGTGCTTTAACCCTCAAAAATTTATGCAATTTTCACTCTTCGCTCAATGTCTAGAGGGAAGAGGATAATAGTTCTGCTTTAGTTTGTTCCAATCTGTGAGATACACTGGTAAAATTTATAAATCTCTACACAGCATTATCAAGTCAAATGTGTCAAAGAGCAAAGATCACCAACTCTGCCAAAATGCAAGAAATAGTTACTTATTTGAGTCTTGGTTCTAAAGGAACTTGAGAATGTAAATTAACAGGCAGAATAAAAGTCAGATGTGTCTATCAAGTCACATGATAGACACATAAAAGTCTATCAAGTCAAATGTGTCAAAGCGAAGGTCATCAACTCTGCCAAAATATGAAATAAAATGATGAAGTGAGGATATTTAACCCAAGGAAGGCAAAAGTAATTAAAATATAATGCTTGTTTTCAAATAAATGAAACATTGTTTGAGAACAAAAAATTTGCCTCCTCAGAGAAGGAAATAGTTTATAATATGTAACAATTGATATGGAAATGAGTCTACAACAATGTATAAAAATGAGTTTGGAAAGTAAGCTACTAGAAAAAAAGAAACTAAAATAAGAATTCGATCCTAGGAAATGGAATACCAAGGGATGACATATTTATTAATAGAAGTCAAACACAGAAGGTTTCAATCATGGAATAGGTCTATTGCATACATGTTACCTACAACTAGGAAACAAAAAAGTATAAATCTATTGGTCAGTGATGTGGCATAATTTTCAGCAGGTAAATATTTGAGTTTGTCTAGTGAGGGTTTAGATTTAATCTGTGCTGTCACAAATATATATATGTATGTGCATATATATATATATATATACATAAAATGGAGGTCATGATTTAGGAAAATAGAGTTATAGAGTTAAAATCAATAGCGTTTCCTCAATTACAGAAGTCTGAAAAGTGAATAGGTTATCTTAGAGTTTGTGAGTTTGTGAGTTTTTTATTCCTTTATTCCATGTTGAGTGAAGGAATAAAACAAAATCTAGTTTCAGCAATACTTTGCTTCTAGTCTACACTGGTGTTTTTTAGAACCAAGAGGGGACAGAGTCTATGTTGGAGATTTAGTGAGTTCATTTCTTTGAAAAATAGAGATAAGAAAAATGCAAAGAAGCTTAAAAATATATTGATTCTAAACCCATTATTAAAAACACCTCATAAAATTTCAACATGTTTTTTGATAGCCTATCATAGGCAGCTATAATGGTAATCAGATAATTCTACCACACTCATAGTTACTTCTCCAAGTTAGTTTGAGCTTCTAATTGACACTGTTATTCTTGCTAACTACCCTGCTTCCTTCATGATGTAAAGAGCTACAAGCAGCCTACTAAGCCTGGCCTACAAATCCTTGAACTCATCCACCCCAGAAATTTTAAATGCATTCCACTTTAGCTTTATATCCCATTGCCACATTAATACATTGTCGTAATCCAGAAATACACAGTATCTGAAATCCTAAATTGCAATATACTACTTGATCTAATAGTACTTTTTTGACTAAGACTGTTAAATGTATTACCCCAATATACTTAGTCTTCTAATGTTTTTAATGAATTATATTATCCATATAACTTTTGTATAATGTAAATGAATAATTTAAACAAGAAAACGTAAGCACACAAGAACATGAGAGCATGAACACTCAAGCAAACAAGAATAACATGAAAGGTCAAGCATAAAAGCAGCACATATATATGTATATATCTCTAATAGTCATTATATATTTTATATAAATCAATGTATTTTGCATATTTAAAATACATTAGCATATACTATATAAATAATATGTGTAAAAACACACACATATGTTTTTCCTGTTTTAGAAATCACCTCTTTACATCTGTCTCACATCTCTTCCCCCAGAGGTAACTGCTACTTTACATAGCACTTTCTGTATTCTAATCACTACTGTAGATCCAAAGGGAAAGAAAAAAATGTTAGTAGAAAAATTAAAGAATTCCTTTTACTTTGTTGCTCTGACAGTCAATTATGTGTGTTTTGGAGCAAGAAAAAGCATAAAATTGCTTAACATGCATTGACTGATAAATGGCAATGGCTACTATGCAAAAAATGACAAGACAGTGCCATAGAAAGTGCTGATTGAAAGGGACTTTCAATTTTAAATGTGTTTTTGGAGCGATCTCACTGAGAAGGTAAAATGTGAACATCGACTCATATGCTATTCATTAGAGAAAACTTGTCCTCACCTAACTTTACAGTTATCCTCTCCTGTGCACAAAATTATAAGAGAAATGACTATTGGTAAATAAAAACATTTCCATCTAAAGTAATTGCTACTGTAAGACAAGATGACACACCAAGCTGAGAGATTACAGAAAATAAGAGCAGTTTGGAACCATAAAGGGTGCTGCTTAAGATAGAAAATTGTAAATTAATAAGACTGGGGGAAAATGTATTTGGAATGTACAGTGCTAACCACTAGATAAGACAACTTGAAAAGACTGTTTTACAACTTGAAAAGGTTCTTTCTCTATAGGACATAAAAATCAAGACCAAAAAAGAAGCAACGCAATATCACTTACTGTAAATTGCTTTTGACACAATAAAACTTCTCTGTGTGATGTTTATACGTATATTTGATTATCTGCTTTCTAGTTTTTTTTCCTAGTATATCAGGAAATTTTGTAATTACAGAACTTAGCATAATCTCTGAAATGTAGCAGGCAATAAATAACAGTCACTAAATTGACAAATGGATGAACAAATTTACTTTAGTGGTACCAGTGAAATCTGGCTTCAAAAATATCATTTTTTTCATATTCTAGTTTGAAATGATGAAATAGCAAAAGCTTATTTTCAGTTGCATGTACATGTGAGAAAAAGATAAAACACAAATTGTTTTAATTTGTTTCCGTTCGCCTTCAATACTAGTAAAAAGAAATTTACTTAGGTATGTGCTACGTAGATTTTTAAATGGATTTTCAAATAGTAGAATAGAGATTTTTGTCCTGAGTTCTTACTTTTTAAAGTATAGCCAAACATTTTTGGGTCAGGCAAGGGTTAAAAGGTTTCCAATTTTAGTGTTTGATAGCACTGCAGGGTAATATATACTTAAAATCATTTATTTATATGTTCAAAAGCTAGAAGATAGGATTTTTATTGTCCCCAACACAAAGAAATGATAAATGTTTGAAGTGGTGAATTTGTTAATTACCCTGATTTGATCATTACATTATATACATGTACTGAAATATCACTCTGTACCCAATAAATATGTACAATTATTGCTATAAGCAAACATAAAAGGGAAAAAGATTTGAAGATAAACATATTTACCACAAATTTACTACTTAAAAAAATCAGGTAAAGATTTTTGAAAAAAAAAAAAAGAGATAACTGACTAGCTTTGACTAGTGAGCGGAAATTGCTCTGACCACCCAGTGACACAGACTGCAATTGCTGAAACATTAACAATGAGAAAGGCAGCTGAGAAAATTACTAAAGTGGACAGTCACAAAATTCATTTCCAGTCCATTAGAACATGGCACATCCAGCTAGATTTTAACTGACGACTGAGATTCCCATAAACTATGAAAATGCTCTTTAATTCAATCATAGGATTTCAACTGATGAAACAGCCTGATTTATTGTACATTTTTCAGCTGACACCAAAGGTCCATTGAAGGAGTAGTGAAAGCACAAGGAAGCCTGAGGCAGCTTGGCTTCTTTGGCTCCAGGCCAGTGCCCACTAGCATGCCACTTGTTACTGCAATGCAAATGCCTGCAATCCAGGCACATATTGTATCTGAATTAATAGAGGAGAAAAACAACAACAACAACAACAACAACACACACACACACAGGCACACACAGACCAGCCAAATCACCATTTAGAAAATCAAATCTTGGTATGCTAGATGGCATTTTCAGCTTCAAAATAAGAAATATAAAAAGATAAACTCAGCAGTGCCAAAGAAAACACAGCATATTAAATCTACCTAGAGGATTTTGTGAAGTGGTAATGACTTGAAAAAAATTCTGAAAGAATACAAAGAATTTTTACTTCTCCCTCATCGAAACAGCTTACATTACACTTAAAAGCTATTTCTATTAGCAAGATGTATTTTATAATTTAAGAATTATGCAAATGAAAGTGTAATGATTTTAATAATTCCAAAAAATCTTGATTAGTATATTCAAGGTAACCCAAAATAAGTAAATAAATAAATAACAACAATGAAATAGAATTAACTCTATATCTCAAATGAAAATTTGTCATTTTTTATTATTTTATCAATTTCTAATTGCATGTGTTCTGAGTTTTATGATTTGTGAACAAAAATAAACCTCTTAAATTTACAACTGTTTTATCTTTAACCTTTGATTAAATACTCAAAAAAAAAACAAAACTAAATTCTAAAAATATTAATACATTTCAAAAATTTGCAACAAAAAGAACATATATTATCAAAAATACACAGATGCTGGAAAAGTTTCATCTTCCCTTCATTGAGTATGTATAAATTGTATTTTTCTTTGTCTTGTTTGTATGCAGACACTGTTAGAGATATTCACACTATTTAAGAAAACAAGGGAAATTCTGAAAATAAAAGAAAAGCCTAAGCTTCTAATGTACCTACAATTTCATGACATGGTTACCTAGAGGAATTTGTGCATGTTCACAACTAAGGTGTTTGTGTTTAATGCCTGTGACATAACGTGTATACCAGGAATAGGGAGCAAGGAAGAGATAAAATAAAGCCTTTGACCAATTCATGACTTGGAAACATGTAACTGAGGCTGAAAATTATAAGAAATTCACAATTAAAAAGTGGGCTATAGAAAGGAAATTTGCCTATCTTCACTTGTGTTTCTATTTGTTCAAGCTGTACCGCAAGATTATATATATATATATATATATATAAAATGAAGTGATTACTATAGGTCAGGTGAATGAACATATCCATCATTTCCCATAGTTACATGTCTTTTTTCTTTTTCTTGTGATGTAAGTCTTGAAACTGAGAAATTAACGTATAAAGGGATTGAATGCTAATGATTTAGTAGATGTACATGGTAAAAGCTATCATAAAATTGCTCTTGAGTAAAATATCAAACAACTCATGATAAAAGAAGCTTCTAAGCAAAAGACAACACTGGGAATATATAAGTATAAAACAATGCAAAGACAGAGAAAATAAATAACAGACATTCATGGAATAAAGTATTCGTTTCTAAAATATGATAGTATAAGAATAGACTACAAATATCAGAAAAAAATGTGTATTATAATATGTGAACTTGAGAATCAAATTAAATATGCAGTGATGTACTAAGCAGTAAATCAGTACAATTTAATAGACAATTAGTCAAATGACACAGAAACATTAATAAATGGACAATATAAGGAAAGTTTATGAGACATGTAGGATGTCAAAGAAGTGTCCTTAAGAGAATAAATGAAACAGTATTTAATCTGAAAATGCTAAGAATATTCCAAGTAAAATGAAAAACATGCATCTTCAGATTCAGCAAGCACAGTGTGTCTTAAGTAGAATAAATAAGAATCAACCTGCACCTGGAAATTGTCATAATTAAATTATAGAAGCACAAATGGAATAATAGTTCCTAAATGTGTATAAATTAAACACGCACACATACACACAAACATGCATTACATATTACCTCCAAAGAATGAAATTTGATGATTTTTTTTAATAGCAAGAACAAACTAGGATATAATGAAGAATTTCAAGTTACTGGAAGAAAATTTCTGTAATTTCACATTTCTTTGTCAAGATAAACTATGAAATAACAACGTGTTAATACCAAAATAGAAAGCTTTGTACTAGCAGAACTTCATTTTACAAGCTAGTAAAAGATGTGCATCCACAGCAAATCACCATGGCACATGTATACCTATGTAAAAAACCTGCACATTCTGCAAATGTACCCCAGAACTTAAAGTATAATTTAAAAAAAAAGATATAGGAGAAAAGAAAAAGTAAAAGAAAAAAAGATGTGCATCCAGAAAAAGAAATAGCAATGCATATAAGTAGCACTAAATAATCCCTTCCTAAGTGGTAGTCGACCATTGAATGAATATAAGATTAGATAGCTTGTGAAAGAGAATGAATGAAGAATAAAGTGGGGATTCTTAAACAGTACTTCAAATATATAAAGTATCATCATGGGGCTTAAGAAAAGGATCCTAGTATAGATCTACGGGCTATATATTGGTATAGTATCAAAAGCCATGTGACTGCCAGGTTACATGCTGTTCCAGGAAGGTGTACTGTTATTCACCCATAATGGGGAAGCATTGAAAAAGTTTAAAGAGATTGATGACATTCAGATTGTATTTCAGAAATATGGATAGTGCAGTAGTTTTGTTGACAGATTGTAATGAGAGGCAAACAGACATGTAAGGAAGTTTTTGAAAAAATGTAATGAAAGTGTTTTATAAAGAGAAAAGTTTTATAAATAATGGTGTAAATAAAAAGAAAGGGAAAAATCTATAATGTTTTTTCAGTGTCTGGGACATTGATTAAATTTATTATTGTGGTAGGAATTAACCAAGGCAATAAATGAGTAGTCACATTCAACAATTGAAAGTCCTCTCCGGCAAAACCTCCCAGAACCTTAGAGGTTAAAATTTTTGGATTTCCTCATTTATCCCTTGCATGAGTTAGATTTCTCCAGATTGTTATTGTTTCTTATAGGAAATAAGAGCAGAGATTGGTACATGATGGTGTAGAGCTACAGTGACCGAATCTCTCTGAAATAGAGCAGATCTTTCAGAGGTAATGTAACCCATGTGCCTACGAAAGTAATCACATTATATCTACAATTCATCTGAAGCTAATGAAGTCATTTGGTGGAACCAAGCCAATGAGGAAATGAATGCTGAGCACTGCATTTTCTGATGAAAGAAAATTATCTTGTGTTAATTGTAGGATGTTCCCATTTCCTAGTGAACTCTATTTTTAACTTTTAAAGTTTTAGTTCTCAGATTTATCAGTTCTCAGAAAAACACAATTCTCATCTACTAATGAATGCTATTTTTCTCTCCATTCAGTTATCCTTGTTCCTGGGGCTTGTTCAACAATAGACATTTTAATATTTACGTATATTTTTGTTATTCTTACTGATAATTGAAGAATGTCATAGTAAAAATGTAAGAATAGAGGAATAGTAACCAGTTAAGAGACAAATGAAGATGTGTAGGTGAGCAATTCTGATGGCTTAGACTTTGGAATTAGCAGTATGGATGATAGAAGTGAAGAGATTCAGGATTGAATATAAAAATGTAAGAGTCAAGATCAACTGACAGCTTTTATGCCTGCACAACTGTATAAATTGTTGTGCCTTTTACTAAGTTAGGAAACATAGGAGGAAAGGCACATACAGTGAATATAGTGGAAGCAGTTTTAAGGAAGCATGTATTTTTCTACGTGAACTTTGAAAAAGCAACAATTAAAGGATGTAAAACGAGTGCTGTATAATTAATTCTGTAGCTCAGGAAAGAGTCTATTTCTGTCTGCAGATAAACCTTTTGTTTTTAGACATGTATAAATCTTACATAAAACACAGATTCTGGATAAAAATATGCAGAAATAGAATGCAGATAAACAAAAGTCTCAACGCACTTCTTGGGTTATCCCAGAGTTTACAATGGGGGATGAGGAAACAAGTTTTAAAAATGACCAGTGTTACAAGATGATATTCGAGAGAGCTGTGACAGAAGACAAGAAAAGGGGAGAAATGTATGTTAAATCTGTCTAATATGTGGAATGAATAGTGGATTTAAATTGTTATTGATTGGAGATAGTCGAAATCTTTCTACCAAGTGGTAAGGACAATACTGTAATTAAACTGGATTCAAGAGATTTAAGCGGAAGATAAAGGGGAACAATGTTAATAGGGCATTATTTGATAATTGGCTGCAACACGGAAGGGTGACAGATAATGGTAACTAGAGGAAGATGTTGGGTGAAGGAGTCTTTTATGATAAAAATATATTACAATATATCTTTTGTTTAGGAGTTCTGTTTTCATTTCTTTTTGTTGTTGTTTTTTGAGACAGAGTCTTGCTCTGTTGCCCAGGCTAGAGTGTAGGGGTGTGATTTCCACTCACTGCAACCTCTGCCTTCCAGGTTCAAGTGATCCTCCCACCTCAGCATCTCAAGTAGCTGAGAGTACAGGAACGTGCCATCACACCTGGCTAATTTTTTTTGTATTTTTAGTAGAGGCAGGGTTTTGCCATGTTGCCCAGGCTTGACTTCAACTCCTGGACTCAAGCAATCCACTCGTCTCGGCCTCCCAAAGTTCCGGGATTACAGGCATGAGCCACCATGCCAAGCCACAACGTATCCTTCTGCTGATAGGCGTTATGATGCAGGAAGAAGAAAGGAACTTGCTACAAGAATTTTTAGTATAGGTCTATCAGCGGGATACAGGGATTGTATGGATGCTTTGACTTTTAGTAGGATAGAAACATTTCAAATTCATTTATTATAATAGAAGGAAAAAAATAGTTTGGTAAATTTGGAACTACATAAAGATGGAAGACCTCTCTTGATTGCCTACATTTTCTCAGTAATGTAACAAACGAAATCATCAGCTGACTGAGAACAGGATAAAAAATTGAAAGAGTCACACAGAAAAATGAAAAACCTTAACTGATGTGGGAAGTATAAGAGAACCACCTGGAAACTTAACACTGATGAATTAAAGACGAGTGTGTGTTTGCTGGTGGAGCGGGAAGTTGCCCAGCTATATTCACTACTCCAGTGCAGACAACTTAAGGGTTGTGATCCATACTCCCTCAACCTCAGAAGGAGTTTTAATTGATGGAGAGAAAGCAAACCTCAGTGTTTATGCAGTGGAATACTTAATATACGTGTATCATTAGTTATAAGGCCTGTATGCAGCAACACTAGAATGACAGGGTTGATAAAAAGTGAAAAGATGAGTAGCTTATTTATCACAGGAGGATCTATATAATTTTAGAATTAGGGTATTTAAGTGACTGAGCTATCAAGATAGATGGTGGTTGCCAGAGAAAGCTATGATTAAAAATAAGACTCAAGAGTTGGTTCAATTATTGTTAGTTTAAAATCTAGCTGTGGCAATTAGACCGGATGACTGGGGTACAGTGGAAGACAAATGTCTTAGAGAGGATAAAGTAACACAGAACTATGGAGAATGAATAATATTTTTATATTAAATGATCATGAATAATGAAAATGTTACCCAAACACCAGGGGCAATCAAGTTCCTGCTGCTCACTGCCCAGAAAGACAATGACTGAGTTGAAGAGGACTGCCAAGGAAGAAGGCTTTAATTGGCTGTTGCTTCTGAGGAGACAGGAGCTCAGTCTCAAATCTATCTCCCTGACCAACCAAAAGTAAGGGTTTATATAACAGGAAAGAAATGTAACAATGTGTAAGAAAACAGGAACTAGGGAGGAACAAGGAAGCAATCATGATGAATAAGGGGTCCTGGCATCTTATTGTCTGGGTATCATTATCTGGTGAGTTTCAGTTCCCTGATAACATTTTTTTGGGGGAGGCCTAAGGTCATTTCCTGAGGAAATAACTCAGATAAAACAAATACAACTTTCATGCTTTAAAACCAGAAGGGTCCATTTCTATGTTTATTAAAATAAAATAAAAAAAGCCTGTATGACAATTAGGTTGGTTTCAAAAAGACAACTGGTATAATACGATTAATTTCATATCAAAATCTTCACTGAATGAAGGCAGTTAGCAGAAGGAAACTGATGACTCTGACAGAGTAAAATCAAATTTTACAATCTGAGGGCATGGAGATGAAAGCCCTAGTCTTTTTGACAATACGTATGTTAAGAAATTTGGGGGAGCTTCAGTTACTTGTTGGATCAGGAAAACTTGGAACGTAAGGCATGTAGAGCATAACATGCCACTAAATCATTTTCTTTTATGTTTGATTTTACAACATCAGATTTAAAGACCGTTGAGTAAAAATATATTTTCTTACAACACATTTAAAAACCCTTTACTGTTCACATGGCCTGAGTTTAAACTTAATGTGGACTCTTACTTTTTGTTAATTGAAGCATTTCTGATTAGCATTCTAAGTCTATCAAACACATATACTAGATCTGTTATTTTGTACTGATTATTTCCATATAGGTTCCAATGCAAATTAGCATCTAACTTACAATACCTTAAAGGAGTTCCAGAACATGACCATTTAGTACTTCAGAAATCAAAGTTGGATTCTTTTTCATACAGTAATTATATCAGATATATGTATGCCTCTTGTCTTTCAAACCTGAAATTAATCTTTGAAATCTGCATTTTTACTATGTAATAAGCATTGAGTCTCAAGAAAGAGTTTGCTTCAGTGAAGAATAACTAAGTCAAGGGTATTGCTTTTAATCTTTAATAGAATGCAGATTACCCATCGAAAAGCAAAGCCTTCATTTCATAAATTGAGCAGAAAGATAATTGAAAATAATTATAATTATTTAAAAGTAGATCACTTGAAAAAGTCAAATATAAATATTTCTCTTAAGAGTCCATACTTTTATTTAATTTCAATAAAAAGTATTTTCATTTATTTTAAACATTTCAGTGTTTTGTTCTATTCATTTTAAATTAGATTTGACCAGCATGAATAATTCAGCAATAAGTTTTTTCTTTATTTAAAAAATAAATTCTTAAATGTTATTAATTTTTGATAAAAAGCACGTCTTCTATATTCATGAAAACTGAACCTCATACAGAAAACATTTATTCTTCTACTTTGCTAGCAACTCAACCTTTTAATGAACGACATGAGCTACTAATATTCACTCATTCATAAAGAAAGAAAAGAGTCAGATAATTATAATATTAAAATAAAGAAAAAATAGAAATGAAGACCAACCTGAAATTTGGTATTCTACAAAATAATCCTTTAAAAGTGAAGAATAATTTATCTGAAAAATAAAAATGGAGGAAATGTGTTGCCTGTAAACTTGTCTTGCAAAAAATGTTTTAAAACATTATTTAGGAAGAAAAATGTTATAGTTTAGAAACTTGTATCTACATGAAGAAAAAGCATTAGAGAAGGAATAAATACAGAAATAAGATATTTTATTTTTCTAATTCTTAGTTTGATCTAGGAGATAAAAGTTTGTTAAAGTAGTAACAACAAAAATTGTATTTGTTAATTATATCGTGTGGAAGTGAAATATATGATGATGTTACAAGGGGCAGATGAGACAAATTGAGACAAATTGAGAATATTTTCTTACAAGATATGTGTACTATACATGAAGTAGTATATCATTATTTGAAAGAAGAGGCCAGGCATGTTGGCTCTTGCCTATAATGTGAGCACTTTGGGAGGCTGAGGAGGATCACTTGAGCTCAGGAGTTTGAGACCAGCCTGGGCAACACAGTGAGACCTCATCACTACGAACAACAACAACAAAATAGCCACATGCAGTATACCTGTAGTCCAGTCTTGGGAGGCTGAAGTGGGAGGATCACTTGAGCCTGCAAGGTCACGGCTGCAGTGAGCTGAAACTGTACCATTGCACTCCAGCCTGGGCAACAGAACAAAGAAGTGTCTTCAACAAATAAAAAACAAACAAACAAACAAAAAAGAAATCCTGAAAGAAGACTCAGTACTTAAAATAGTTGTAAATTATATTGTAACTTCTAGGGCAAATACGAATAAAAGATAAAAGCATAATTACTATGCTAAGAGAGTAGAGAAAATGGGATTATAAAAAAGTGATCAATTATCACCATAGAAGGCAGAAAAAAGAAGAGTGGATGCAGAATGATGGCTACTAGAGGATGAGAAGGGTAGCGGGGAGGAGAGGATACAGTGAGGATGGTAAACAGGTATGAAAATATAGTTAGCTAGATAGATTGAATAGGACTAGATTTGACAGCACAACAGGGTGACTATACTCAACAATAATTTATTATATATTTTAAAATAAAATATATGAAAGAGTGGAATCAAAATTTTCTTAACACAAAGAAATGATACATGCTGGATATTCCAATTATCCTGATTTGGTCATTATACATTGTATGCCTGTATCAAAACATCATGTGACCCATAACTATATACACATAAAGAACAAGAACAATGGATAGAAAGCAGTTACAGATATGGTAGACATTAATCCAAATATATCAATAATCACTTTAAACTTCAATGGTGTAAGTATACCAATTCAAAGACAGAGTGGATAAAAAGTTGAGACCCACCTATATGTTGTCACCAAGAAATCTTTAAGAGAGAGATTAAAAGTGAAGCGATGGAAAAGATACACCATAGTAGCAGTAATAATCTAAAGATAACAGAGGTACTATGTTTATTTGCTAGGGCTGTTCTAACAAAATACCACAGACTGTGTGACTTAAACAACAGAAATTTATCTCCTCACAAATCTGAAGACTAGAAGTCTGAGATCAAAGTTTTGGCCTGGTTGGTTTCTTCTACAGACTCTTTCCTTGTATGTAGACAGTAATCTTCTTTCTGTCTTTAAATGGCCTTACCTCTGTGTGTGTCTGGTTCCTCCTTTTAAGGACACAAACTATAGTGGATAAGGCCCATACTACCAAATCTCATGTTAACTTAATTTTCATTTTAAGGACCCTATCTCTAAATGCCGTCATACTCTGAGGTATTTGGGGTTAAGAATTCAACATAAAAATATTAGAGGAACACAATTCAGCTCATAACTGGTTATTGTATCAATTTTAGACAAATCAGACTTCAGAGGAAAAGAAAACAGCAGGGATAGAGAGAGGCATTACATGATGAAAAAGCAGTGAGTTCTCCAAGAAGATGTAACAATCCCTGATGTGAATGTCTCTAACAAGAATGTCAATATATGTAAGGCAAGAACTCACAGAAATGCAAGGTGATATAGACAAATCCATTGTTATATTTGGAAATGTCAAGACCACCCTATGAGTAACTGACAGATCAAGGAGGCAGAAAATCAGTATAGTTGAATAAAATTGATATTGAACTGAATAACATCATCAATCTACTGCATGCATTTGATATTTATAGAATACTTCATCTACCAACAAAAGAATACACATTTTTCTCATGAAATATTCACTAAATTAGATGTCATGAAATATTCACTAAAATAGACCACATTCTGGGCAATAAAACATGTTTTAACAAATTATTTTTTAGAAGAAGAAGTCAAAGTATATTTTTAGGCCAAAATAGAATTAAAGTTGAGATCAATAATTAAAAGTTACTTGGAAAATTTCAAATATATGGAAATTAAATAACACTTTTCTAAATAATATCTAGGTCACAGAATAAGTCTGAAATAATTTATAAATATTTTTAACTCCAGAAAAATGAAGATTTTTATGTAAACTTATTACAATTTGTGTAGTGCAGCAAAATAATTCCTAGAGGGTAAGTTGTAGCAGAAAATGCTACATTACAAAAGAAGAAAGATTTAAAATCAGTATTCTAGTTTCACAATTGGGACACTAAAATAAATATAAATCCCAAATAAGTAGAAAATAATAAATAGTAAAAATTTGAGGATAAATCAGTAAAATTGGAAACAGAAAATCAATGAAAAGTATGCTATTAGAAAACATCAGTAAACTTGATAAGCCTCCAACCAGTCTAACCAACAAAAATGAAAGGAGACACAAATTACAAATAACAGAATCATTACTGCTGATTTCATGGATATTATAGTCAGGAAATATCGTGAATGTAACTATATCCATAACTTTGATAACCTAGATAAAATGGACCATTTTTTTGAAAACACAATTAGAAATAAAACTAACTCAAGAAGATATAAACAATCTGCATAGGTCTATATCTGTAAGATAAATTGAATCAACAATTAATAACTTTCAAAACAGAAAGCATCAGGCCCATATGAATTTACTAATAAATTCTACCAAACGTTAAAAACATTAATTATACCAATTCTCTACAATTTGTTTCAGAAAATAGAAGAAGGAATATTCCTTAATTCATTTTATGAGGCCAGCCTGATTTACGCTAATAACCAAAGCAGAAAAAGGTTTCTCTACAAGAAAAAATAAAAAAGCAACCACTATCTTTGATTAACAGAGATGAAAAAATCTTCAACATAATATTATCCAATATAATCCAACAATGTGTAAACTTAAATATATACCACTACCAAGGATTTTTGCCAGGTACACCAGACTGGTGGAACACTCAAAAATCGAATATGGAAGGTAGCTGAGGAGAGGAAATGGCACTCTCACAGAGAGAGATCACAATTTCAACTAATAATTTGCATATGATTTAAACAGGTCTCCAGAGAGAAAACACTGAATGTGGATGGAGCAAACGTACAGACCCTGAGGCTGAGGAGGGAGGAAGCTGGGAGCCCTGTATGGGTGCCGGAATGCTACTGCTGGCTCCTCGCCCTGAACAGCACCTGCGGAAGTGGTGAGTGAAGATACTGAGGGACTGCCCATTCTTGCCATGGACCTCTGGGATCCTAGTTGCAGTGGACCCCATGCCCTCATAGATGTGTGAGCTGTCCAGGAGATCTCCCCAAAGATTAGACAAAGATGGGGCTGCTCCAAGTTCAGAGATGGAGACCTGTGGGCCTAGGTCAGTTCCCCCAAAACCCGGCTGTAAGTACCTACCCCATAGGGCTGCCTGTCTCCCTCTGAGTGGTTCTGGCCCCAGGTAGCCACTGGGAAGAAAGCAGGACAGGTTTCCCCATGGGACTAGGGCACATCTGTCCTGTAGGCCCACCTGCCTGCTAGCCTCTCCCTGGGCCTCCACCTGGCCACCTCATCCATGTGTGTACAAAGTACAGCCTCTGCTGCCCAGGCTGGATGTTTAAACCAACTCAGTGTGTTCCAGCAATCTGAGAGCACTTTGGATCTCACACCACACTCAAAACTCAGTGTGAAACATCTAGAGGAGGGAGGTCAGCAGGTCCTGGCAATCCAGGCCCTTGCTGTTGTAGGCATATCCTGGAGCTTGTGGTTCAAGAATTCTAAGCTAGGATTTGTGCTCAGCACTTGGATAGAGAGGAGCCCACACTCTCCAAAAGCTAAGAGGGCTGAGTCACACAGGTTTGCGGCTAGTGTGGGACCTAAGCATGCCTCCCTCTGAGGGCTGATTCAGTAAAGGTGTGGCCTATTTCTCAAGAAGCCCTGCAGCCAGAAAGACCTAACAAAAACAACAACTAAATCACAAGCACAATGCCAGTGATTGGAGGGTTCTACCTCAAGGTCCATGATCAGACCTGGTGAGGCAGTCATATCTCACCTCTCCTCCACCTCACTGCAGAACACAGCTCCAAACAGGACGGTACACAAGGAACTGTATGGATAGGAACTTATTTACTGCCCATTGCTTCAAGTACCATCCACTGGATCACAGGCTCAAACTACAACACAAAAAATCACTTTACTGATTTTCCCCCTGTGGAACCAAGAGGGAGAAGTCAACAACCAAGACCCTGTAGAGATTTTGCCCTCCGAAAAGTTTCAGAAATGAAGCCAGCTGACTACCCTCAATTTACAACACAGTTAAAGGAATGCAAGCCCTCCCAGATGAGAAAGAATCAGCCTGAGTACTCTGGCAATTCAAATAACCAAAGTCTTCCCTGACCTCCAAGCAAGCCCACTAGTTCCCTAGCAATAGTTATTACCTAGTCAGAATTGTCCCAATATTAATCAGGAAAAGAGTGAAACTATGAGTAGACCAATGTCAACTTCTTAAATTTAGTCAGTAATAAAGAATCTACCTAAACAAAAACAAAAACAAACAAACAAAATTTCTGAATCAGATGGGTTCGGAAGCAAATCCTGCCAGATGTATAAAAAGTACCATACCAATCACACTAAAACTATTTCAAAAAATGAAAGAATAGGGGTCCCTCCCTAACTCATTCTATGAAGCCAGCATCAGCCTGATACCAAAATCTGGCATAACACAATGAAGAAAGAAAACTTCAGACCAATATTCCTGATAAGCATAGCTGCAAAAATCCTCAACAAAATACTAGCAAATTAAATCTAGCAGCAAACCAAAAGTTAATACATCACAAATCAAGTGAGCTTTATTCCTGGAATGCAAAGCTGGTTCAACATATGCAAGTCAGCAAATGTGATTCACCACATAAACCAAGGCAATACAAAAACCATATGATCATCTTGATAGATGCAGGAAAAGCTTTAGATAAAATCCAACATCTCTTTATGATAAAAAAAAATCAACAGACTAGGCATCAAAGGAATATCCTTAAAAATAATGAAAAGTCATCTATGACAAACTCACAGCCAACATCATAGTGAAATGGCAAAAACTTGAGATATTCCCTTTGAGAACTAGAAAAATACAAGGATGCCCAGTCTTACCAATCCTATTCAACATAGTACTGTGACTCCTACCCAGATCAGTCAAGCAAAGAAAGAAATAAAAGGCATTCACATAGGAAAAGAAGTCAAACTATTTAACCTCCCTAATGATAGGATTCTATATCTAGAAAATCCTAAAGACTTTCAAAAAGCTCCTAGAAATAATAAAAAACTTTAATAATGTTTCAGGATACAAAATCAACGTACAAAAATCAGTAGCATTTCTGTACATACACAACGTCCAGACTTAGAGTGAAATCAAGAACACAATTCCACTTGAAATAGCCAAAAACAAACACCTAGTAATACAACAAAGGAGATGAAATATCTTTACAAGAAGAACTGTAAAACACTGCTGAAATAAATCAGAGATAACATGAATACATAGAAATATATACATAGAATAAATAAATAGAACATTCCATGCTCATGGATTAGAAGTATCATTATTGTAAAAATGGCCATATTTCCCAAAGCACTTTACAGATTATATGCTATTCCTATCAAACTACAAATTTTATTCCTCACAGAATTAGAAAAAAAATTATACTAAAATTCAAATGGAACCAAAAAAAGTGCCTGAATAGCCAGCACAATCATAAGCAAAAAGAATAAAGCCAGAGGCGTAACATTAAACAACTGCAAAATATACTACAAAGCCATAGTAAACACGAAAGCTTGTAACAGGTACAAAACAAACACATAGACCAATGAAACAGAATAGGAAACTCAGAAATAAAGCCACACACCTACAACTGTCTGATCTTCAACAAAGCTGACCAAAACCAGCAATGAGGAAAGAATTCCCTATCCAGTAAATGGTGGTAGATAACTGGCTAGCTACATGCAGAAGATTGAACCCAGATCCCTACCTTCCACCATATACAAAAGTTAACTTAAAATGGATTATAGATTTAAGTATAAGGTCTCATACTATAAAAATCCTGGAAGAAAACCTGTTAAATACTCTTCTCAACATTAGTCTTGGTAATGAATTTTTTTCTAAGTCTCAAAAAGGAACTGTAACAAAAGCAAAGACTGACAAATGAGACTTTATTAATCTAAAGAGCTTCTGCACAGCAAAAGAAACTATCAATAGAGCAAACAGACAACCTACTGAATGGGAGGAGTAATTCACAAAGTATATATCTGACAAAGGCCTAATAGGGAACTTAAATCAACAAGCAAAAAGCAAATAACCCCATTAAAAATGGGCAAAGGACATGAGTGTACATTTTCCAAAGGAAATATGCAGGTGGCCAATAAACATGAAGAAAATACTGAGCATCACTAATCATCAGAGAAATGTAAATCAAAATCATGAGGTGGCATCTTACACCAGATTAAAAATAAAACAAAACAGGCCAGGTGCGGTGGCTCATGCCTGTAATCCCAGCACTTTGGGAGGCCGAAGCGGATGGATCATTAGGTCAGGAGCTTAAGACCAACCTGGCTAACACAGTGAAATCCCATCTCTACAAAAAGTACAAAAAAATTAGCCAGGCATGGGGGAGCATGCCTGTAGTCCCAGCTACTTGGGAGGATGAGGCAGAAGAATCACTTGAACTGGGGAGGGGGAGGTTGCAGCTAGTCGAGTTGCACCACTGCATTCCAGCTTGGGCAACAGAGTGAGACTTTGTCTCAAAAAAAAAAAAAAAAAAAAAGGAAAATAACAACAGATGCTGGCAAGGTGACAAGGCTGTGGATAAAAGTGAACACTTATATACTGTAGGTAGGAGTGTAAAATAATTCAACCACTGTGGAAAACAGTCTGGAGATTTCTCAAAGAACTGAAAACAGAGCTACCACTCAACCCAGCAATCCCATTACTGGGTATATACCCAAAAGAAAATAAATCATTTTACCAACAAGACACATGCACTTGCATGTTCAGCACTGCAATATTGACAATAGCAAAGATACTGAATCAACCCAGGTGGCCAGCAATGGTAAACTGGATAAATAAAATGTGGTACATATACACCATTGAATATTAAGCAGCTATAAAAAAGAATAAAATCATGTCCTTTGCAGCAAGAGGGATGTAGCTGGAAGTCATAATGCTAAGCATATTAATGCAAGAACAGAAAACCAAATACTGCATGTTCTCATGTTCAGGTGGGAGCTAAATACTGAGCACACATGGACATGAATATGGAAACAATAGACACTGTGAGCGCTACAAGGATTGAGGATGGTTTAAAAAATTACCTATCAGGTACTATGCTCCTATGCATCTATTGACATAATCCTGTATCAGTTTTTGTTTGCTTGCTTGCTTGTTTTGTTGCTTCTTTTGTCCTTTATTTGCCTATCAGAGCATTTTATGTTCATTAATTTTCAGATTTTTACTTACCAAACTTTAGGTAAACACTTGTTTGCGGTATAGAGGTTTCTGTATGTTGCTGGATTCAGTTTGTTCATATTTTAAGGCTTTTTGAGGGCATATTTGTGATAGACATTACCTACTTATTTTAATGTTTATATCTTGCATCCATGCCAGGGTAATTCTGCTCTGATAAAGTTATTTGGAAAGTTTGTGAAGTATTGGAATATATTTTCAACCTTAAAATTTTGATAGATTTTCCCAGGCTTCTTTTACGGAGAGATTCTTAATTATTGACTCAAATATATTATGTGAGATATGTCTATTCACAAATTTTATTTGTTCTTGAATCAATGTTGGTAATTTTTTTCTTTCTAGGAATTTCTTAATTTAATATAAGTTGCCTAATATGTTAGCATAAAACTGTCTATACTTACTTATAATCCTATAATCCTTCAGCTATGTCTGGGGTCTATGTAAATGTTTCTCATTAATTCCTACGTACTAAATTTTGATAGCTGTATAGACTGAATATGTATATCCCTCATTCTGCTATTAGAAAAATTTAGAATTTATGAATTATGTAAAAATACTCTACTTTTGATATTGAAAACAAAAGTATGGTTGGCTGGGCATGGTGGTGCCCGCCTGTAATACCAGCACTTTGGGAGACCAAGGCGAGCAGATCACTAGAAGTCAAGAGTTCAAGACCAGCCTGGCCAGCATGGTGACCTCCCATCTCTTCTAAAAATACAAAAATTAGCCGGATGTGATGGCACATGCCTATAATCTCAAATACTCAGGAGGCTGAGGCAGGAGAATTGCTTGAACCCGGGAGTCAGAGGTTGTAGTCAGCTGAGATTGTTCCATTACACTCCAGTCTGGACAACAGAGTGACATTCAGTCTCAAAAAAAACGAAAAAATGATGAAAAGTTATCTTCTAGTTATTTCAAAAATATTTCTTTCATTCTTTAAATATGTTATCTGCTTTTCTATATTCCTAAAGGACTACTAATAAAATAGTCATTCAGTTGCACTCAAACTTTTTTTTTCCATTGAAAAACAATCTAGGTGAATGGTAAGAGAAAATTGGGAAATAAAACTCTGATCTGTAAAAGGTGCTCATTACAGTAAGGATCTTCACATCTTTTAAAGGCCATCATGATCTGGTAGCTCATGCCTGTAACCCCAGCACTGTAGGAAGCTGAAGTGGGTGGATCATCTGAGGTTAGGAGTTCAAAACCAGCTTGGCCAACATGGTGCAACCACCTCTCTACTAAAAAAAGGAGATTCGCTGGGAGTGGTGGCACATGCCTGTAATCCAGGCTACTGGGGGAGGCTGAGCAAGAAGAATCACCTGAACCGGGGAGGAGGCAGAGGTTGCAGTGAGCTGAGATTGTGCCACTGCACTCCAGCCTAGGTGACAGAGCGAGACACTATCTCAAAATAAAATAAAAACCATCACGATTTCAGTGACAATTCGCACTCTATTCCCTGCATCCTTCTTCTATCTCACGTGATATATGTAATATAGCATACAACGTATTATGGTATGTCACTCAAGAGTGCTTCTCAAGCTATCACTGGCTTCCATATAGATTCTAATTCAGTATTTGCTAGGTAGTTTCAGCTGATTCTACTGCAGGTATTTTTGAATCCACTTAAAGAGCATTTCTACAGGACCATATTACACAGATGTCTGCAAATCAGCTCAGTGTTTCCTTTTGTTATTGGCCCCAGTTAGAAACTATTTATTAACGATATTTTGAACTGTCAAGCAAATGACTGATAAATAGTATTTGACATAATGTAAAATTCTGGTTGAATTTTTATCTCTATATTTTATGTAGTTTATTATTTAATTCTTAAAAATTGAATTACATTTTTATTTAAAAAACAGTGGTTTCCAATGTAACCTGAGCTTCAAAAGACTGCAGTAGTATACCATAACCTTCAAGATTAAGTCAACATATTTTGCTTTGATATGCATAATTTTCTCTATATGTAGAACTTACTATCTGTCTTATCACCCCATAATACAAAAATGAATATTTAGTTTCATTCTATAATTGAATCATGTTATTATACAAGTACATGTTTCCATCTTAAATTGTCATTTCAGTAAACTACTGTTCAAAACTGAATGATGTTTCTGTTTTGTGTATTTTCAACTTGACCTTGGACTGACAAATGTAAATAAATATAAACAAATTTCTCACTAAAAATAATTTCATATATGGTGATTAAGACTCTAATGCTATTTCTATGAAAATAATAATATTTTAAAATTATGAAATATATACCAGAACTGTTTTTTATTATGTCTGTAAATGGCCAACCCACTGGATATCACTTGACATGTGTGGCAGTTAGAGTAATGTCCCCAGACGTATTCCTTCCCTAATCACCAGAACTTGTGAATATATTACTTGTCATAATAAAAGGGACTTTGTGGGTATGATTATAAACCTAAACTTAAGTTGTATATGTGGGTATGTCCTACGCTACCACAAGAGCCGTTTAAAGTAGAAGAGCAGGAGAAAAGAAAAAGGGAGGGAAATGTGACTTTCAAGGAGTGGTCTGAAGGATGAAATGTTGTTGACTTTGAAGATGAAAAAGTCACAAAGGAATGAATGCAAGCAGCCTATAGAATCCACAAAAGGCAAAATAAATGACAGACTCTAAAGTCTCTGGAAATGAAGATAGTTCTCCAAATACTTGAGTTTAACCCAGAGATATTTGCACTGGTCTTCATTTATAAAATCATAAGATAATAAAAGTGTACTATATTAAGTGACTGAGTTTATGGTCATCTCTTATTTTAGCAATAGAAGACTAATGTCATGGACGAAAATGAAGCATCCATGATCTAAAGACAGAATACTGTGAAACCTTGGATTATAAATTTTGGCATCAATCAGAACCATCAGAAAAATCCATTTTAGGCTGGGCACAGTGGCTCAGGCCTGTAATCCCAGCACTTTGGGAGGCTGAGGCGGGCAGATCACGAGATCAGGAGATTGGGACCATCCTGGCTAACATGGTGAAATCCCGTCTCTACTAAAAATACAAAACATTAGCTAGGTTTGGTGGCAGGTGCCTGTAGTCCCAGCTACTCAGGTGGCTGAGGCAAGAGAATCCTTTGAACCTGGGAGGCAGGGGTTGGAGTGAGCTGAGATAGTGCCACTGCACTCTAGCCTGGGTGACTGAGCGAGACTCTGTCAAAAAAGAGAAAGAAAAGGACAGAAAAGAAAAAAGAAAAGAAAAGAACGAAGGGAAGAGGAGGGGAAGGGAGGGGAAGGGGAAGGGAGAAAGAAGGAACGGTGGGCCATTTTAGCATGGCCAAGTTAAATCCAAGTTAGACAGTCATCACAAAACAAATATAGTTGAGTTCATCCACTTAGGTCTATGAAATCCCCATGGATATAATTACTTATCATTATATTGTCATATACGCAAAAGTAAGAGTTACTTTAAATGTATCTGCTAGACCTAATGCTTACATCTTTTACTAGTGAAGTATCCTAGTCAGAATAATAAAGGCTTATTTGATTCCAGATATAAGTACGTACCACCAGAAAGTCTATAATTGTGTTTAGTTTATATTTTTAGAACATTATATAAACTGTGGTAATGTTTTTACTAACCAAAAATATTGTTTCTTGCTACTTTTTTGATAGTTGCTATTGTTGTTTTCAATGATTCAGGTGCTGTGTGAATGCTGTCCAGGGATTAATTTTTGCATATGTTTTATATTATAAATTATGTTACTCTGATTTTAAGTACAAAGAATATGAATCTGAAATGGAATAGTAACTGACATGCTTTGGCTCTTTGTCCCCACTCAAATTTCATGTTGAACTGTAATCAGCACATGTTGACAGAGAGGCCTGGTAGGAGGTGAGGTGATCGAACTGGGGTGGACTTCCCCCTTGCTGTTCTTGTGATAGAGTTCTCCTGAGACCTGATTGTGTAAACATATCACTTCCCTCTTTGTTTTCTCTCTCCTACTCCACCATGGTAAGATGTGCTTGCTTCCTCTTTGCCTTCTGCCATGATTGTAAATTTCCTGAGGCTTCTCGGCCATGCTTTCTGTACAGCCTGGGGAACTGCAAGTCAATTAAACCTCCTTTCTTCATAAACCACCAGGTCTCAGGCAGTTCTTCATAGCAGTGTGAAAACAAACTAATACAGTAAATTTTCCACGTTCACTTTTAGTAAACTTCTGAGTTGTGATTAGAATCATGACAAATCCTAAACCTATCCTGAATCCATACTCCTCATACAAATTCTAACCCCATTTTGCCCCGTTGAACCACTGACTGCTCTTTCTTCTCCTTCATACTCCCTTTTTTGAACTCAGGGGTGGTTGAAGAATAGTTATTGCTTTCATTAATGGAAATATTTACAACCATGTGAAATAGTTCCTAGTCAACATCAAACTCTAATTTTCTTTGCTTCCACAAAAAAATAAGACTCAAGAGTTAGGTCATGGAGAGAATAGTGGTAACACAGCATGAAACAAATTTTATCACAACTAAAGGAAATATTGACATACATTGAGTCATAACTTTTTCAATTTTGATACTCTTTTATTAGGAAAAATATATCCTGAACATCACCTGAGTTTTCTTATTTAATGCAGCATACATCCCTGCTATTCCACAAAAACAGATACTTTTCTCACACTTTCCAGCAGGTGGCAGCACAAACTCACTATTTGAACACAGTTTACACTTAAGCAAAAAGAAATGATAAAAAACACATGCATACAGACCATTTAGAAACATTTAGGGGTACCGTAAAACATTTCTTTATAAAAATGTTAATAGTGGCAAAAATTATGTTTTTATTATTGCAAATCATATTTGTGTAGGAAAAGCAAAATTCAAGATCATGGTGAGTTACCTTTTGAATTATAACTTTTCTTAGAATCATCTCAGGTACATTTAATGAAGTTTTCTTTCAGAGAATATTAATGTTTAATAAATCTAAAATGGAATAAAAGTTGCTTTGAAAATCTGTCTTAAGTGAGACATATATTTTTTACTGTACATAATCCTAAAATTATGTTGGCTAATTAATTAAAGAATAAAAGAGAACTCTTGCTTTAACATGAATTCGACTCCGTATATGGCAAGAGAAAATATCTGCATTATCCAAACTAGCTTTTCTCCTCTGCCTTCTAACATCGCCATCCAACTGATTGTATCAATTGGTAAACTCTATTTTTTTCAAGCTGTCCATCTCCCTCGTCCTCATTCCATGTATTAACTCTTGTCATGCCTTGCTAATTTTACCACTTACATTTTATGAGATCTGTCTAATAGTTTCTATTTCCCTGTCACTTCTCTGGTCTGAGCCACCATATTATCTAAATAACCTCATAGTCTCATAAAACACTCACCAGCCTCAGTATTTCACTATTACTGTTTCTAAATCTATGGAAGGCTTTGTCAGTGCTCCTTGGATAGATTTAATCTTCTTTACTCAACAAGTTAAGATAATTTGTTAGGTGCTGGAGTATAAATAATGAATAACGAAGAAACTGGCTTCACCTACTGAGTGTATATACTTCAGGTAAAGTTAATGGAAAAATGTACATAAAATTAATATTAATATAAAAATTTGTATCATGGTTTGAGTGTGTTAAAGAAGTTCAAGATGTTAAGGGAGGATAAAATAAAAGAAAGTGGTCCAAAAATTTTCTCTGAACAATGCCATTTATGATGCGGATTCCAAGAGGAAGGAATGAAACAATTAACAAGGGAGAGAATGGGCAAATAGAATGAGTGCAGACCATGACACTGACTGTGAGCTCTATCCTCCTATGCCGCTGAAGAGGTGCTCGCTTATACTTGAACTTTGTTGTCATTGAAGAATTGATGAATGGGGAATTCCCTGATCAGATTTGTAATTTAGGAACTCAGGATGCATGACAGGAATGATCTGTGGCTTGGAGCAAGGGGAGTGAAACACAAAACAAGGAGAGGAGGGACTATTTACTTAAGTAAGTAGTTTTAAGGCCTGTAGTGGAGTTGTGGAAACAGAGCTGAGAAATGAAAAAAGTATAAGAATGATAAAATATTTCAACAGAATAAATTACATTACAGAAAGGACTCTGTAATGAGGCTTAAGATTGTAACCTGTGTAATTTATAGAATTGAAATGCCATTACTAAACTAATAAATATACAAGAACCAACAAGATGATTGATTCATAAGAGTTAATTTTGTATATTTTGAAGCTGAGCATCCTGTGAGACTGCCAGTTGGCTACTATAAATAGAATTTCTACAAAAGTTTGAAACTCAAGATGGAGAGACAGTTCAGTATCTAGGGGTTAGTGGAGGCTCAGCAAGGAGCTGAGGGGCAAGTGTCCCGGTAAAATGGGAAAAGTTCCCTTATCCCCCTCACAGGGAGTGAGATGGGGGTGTGGCTTGCTTCTTCAGTGCCCCTTTGCTCAAGCTCGTAGGGAAAGCATGCAGACAGGCAGGCTGTGAGGCTCTGATCCCATAGCAGCGTCTAGGGGTGAATGTTTACAGCTCCTGAAGCCCCAGTGGGCATGTGTTACAGGGTGCTGTTTTAGGTTAGCTGTCCATAAGCAGCTTGTGTTAACCAGCTCAATTAGACCCCTGCCTTATCACAAGGACAGAGGGCTTTCTGTATCCAGAGGCTTCTTGCCTTAGTGTACCAGAGGAATCGGATCACATGTGGGCTTAGAGAATGACTGCAAGATTTTATTGAGTGGAAGTAGCTCTCAGCAGATGGGGGAGCCAGAAGGCAGATGGAGTGGGAAGGTGGTTTTCTCCTGTAGTCAGGCTGCTCAGGGGCTGGGCTCTCCTCTGACTGTCCTGGCCAAATTCTACATCTTTCAACTGGTTGATGGCCTGCCAGCCTGCTGGTTCCTATGGGTATGCCCTTATGCTGGTGTGTTTCTCTTGATGTTCAGCCACTTGTGCGTGCCCGCTAGGGTCTTGGGGTTTTTATAAGCACAGGATGGGCGCGTGGCTGGCCAGGGTGGTCTTGGGAAATACAACATTTGGGCAGGAAAACAAGCGTCTGTCTTGACCTAGGTTCCTGGGCACAGGCCCTGGAGTGGAGCCCTAGCCAAGCACCTGCTCTTCTCTACCCAGCACTTCCCTGGCCCTCTCCCGTATCAATGGAAGTAAAGGTAGCGTGCTTAAAACTCTCTTTTCAAGACATCTAGCTGTGAAAAGATCAAATGTATAGGACAGAAACAGTTAAATGCTTGTGTTTTGTTTCATATCTTGTGTTTTGTGTTTAGTTTTGTATCTTAGGATGGGAGGAGCATAAATCTTAAATACTGAGGTCAAACAGCCAATGAAAAGTAGCGGCTAAAAAATAATCAAGAGTACATACTCAAACGGTACAACGTCCCACAGGTGTGGGAGGCACATAGGTGATACATAACACAGGAAATATGAGATTGAGTGTGAGAGCAGCCGCCAGCCTCTTCCACATGGACATGAGGGGAGGATGGGTGAGGATGTGAATATTTTTGTAGGTGAAGAACAAGTTCGCTTTTAAAATAGAAAATGAGATAATCAGCTGAGAACAAACAAGATGATTGTAGTTTGGGGCACTTTAGTAAACAAATGAAGAAACTTTACAATGTCTACTTTAGGGAAAGAAAAAGAACTAAGTAGAAGCACGAAGAAGGACTGACCACAAGAAGCAAATCATATTATAATTCTAGATTATAGGACATTAAAATCAGCTTTCAATGCCATGAGGGACAGTGAGGTCAAATAGCAGATAATGGGGGTTAAATATTTCAGAGGTGGTATATTTTGGGGTCACTACCTCATATAAAAACAGTGGTGAGTTTACAAAAATATGTCTTACTACTCATTTGCAAAGATTAACAAAAACTGCAAAAAACAACAAACCAATATCATGGTTTTTGAATAGGAAGTTTGCAGTAAAATTAGAGTATGTTTGAACAATGTGTTAAACAATATACTTTTAAAGTTTGATGAATATATAAGAATGGCACAGATATGAATATTGTTTAGAAACTTACAAGAAAAGTGATGTTATTAAGAAAAAAGCTTGCACACTTCACAATAAACCTCAAAATCCTATTGAATAAAGATAAAAATAAAGAGAGATGGAAGTGACAGATTTCTCAGTCAAAAGCTGAGCAATTGCCTAAGAACCTTTTCCTTCTCTCTCTCAAAGCTATTCTACTTCTTCAATGACAGATTGCTCTACGGTAATCTCTTTTTTTCTTTCATTTCAATCAACCTCCTATTTTCTCCTTTGAGTATTTTGGGCCCCAGCATTTTTTCCCTTTTGTCAATTTGTACTTCTTTCTTATTTCATATTTCTCTCTCTCTTTTTTTCTAATTCATTACATTTATGTGTGACCACTCTGTACTCAGCCTGCTGTTAAATTTACTTTTTAGGTATATAATATTAAAGAGCAACATTATAATGATTTAAATGCTGTTGATTGTTTTGCCTGACTACATTCTGGAGCTCAAGAAACATAAACAAATATAATTTAAAAAATATTTTGTCTAAGAAGACAAAACCATGAAATAGAACAGAGAAAATAATTTAATTTTGTCAAACTAATAAAATTCATTTCTTTTTATTAAAGATAATTTTTATAAAATCAGCAGAGAAAAAGTCAGCTGGTCTATGATGTAAATGAACGTTTTCTTTTCTTTGCCTTTTTGTTGAAATGGAGTCTCGCTCTGTAACCCAGGCTGGAGTACAGTGGCATGATCTTGGCTCACTACAACCTGCGCCTCTAGGGTCCCAGTTCATGCAATTCTCCTGTCTTAGCTTCCCGAGTAGCTGGGATTACAGGCACATGCCACCATGCCCAGCTACTTTTTTTTACTTTTAGTAGAGAGGGGTTTCACCATGTTGGCCAGGCTGGTCTTGAACTCCTGACCTTGATCCACCTGCCTTGGCCACCCAAAGTGCTAGGATTACAAGCATGAGCCACCATGCCTGGCCGTATATTTTATTTATGTATAAAAAACATATTTCTTTAAAATGCTTCTCTATTTTCTTTTTGTCACATACTGTATTAGTCTTTTCTCATGCTGTTAATAAAAAGATACCTGAGCCTGGGTAATTTATAAAGGAAAGTGGTTTATTTGACTCACATTTCCACATCCTGGGGAGGCCTCACAATCATGGCAGAAGGTGAATGAGGAGCAAAGTCACGTCTTACATGGTGGCAGGCAAGAGAGCAAGTAGAGGGGAATTCCTTTTACATAACCAAAAAATCTTGTGAGATTTATTCTCTATCATGACAACAGCACAGAAAAGACCCACTCCATGATTGAATTACCTCCTACCAGGGTCCTTCCACAACAGGTGGGGATTATGGGAGCTATAATTCAAGATGAGTTATGGGTGGGGACACAGCCAAACCATATTGCTTACAAAAGAAACTATGTGTATCCTTTAAGTTGCCAATGTATTGACATACTTGCTTGTTTATTGACTTGTCTTATCACTATTCACATATTCAAGATGCTTGGATATAATACTTCTTTTATATATACCTCAGATGGTTAGTTTGGCTTAATAAAAAGATCACACAGCAGAGTAAAGAGGAAGGGAACATGTACAATGGCATTCCTAAGAATTGTAGATTTCATATTCCCATTCTTGGTAGCACGAAGTATTAGCTACAGAAACAGGAATTCTGTGTGGAAAATCACCCATAAAAATATAAGGAATATACAATAATCATGTTTTAGCTCTTGAGTCAGACTGGGATCAGCTGACCTAGATTTTGTGATAATGTGCATCTCTGCTGGTATGAATTGGGCTCATATTTATTTGTGTCTGGCTATGGTTCATTTATCTAGCTTGAGCTCAGCTGGGGGTGGCTCTGCTTCAAGGGTTGCTCATCTACACATCAGTCCCATGAACTTACCAGGAATGTTCTCACGGCAATGTCGGAGGAGCTTATGCACAGGTGGAAACACATAGGGACCCTGTGTTCTGGACGGGCCCATCATCACTTAAGCTTCATTCTGTTGGGAAAAGCATGTTACATGGCTGAGGATAATGTGAAGAAATAGGAAACTGCACACTGTTCACATTTGAAGGATCCTTAAAGTTATGGCAAAAGATGTAATCCAGGGAGAAGTGCAAATGGGTGCCAATAACATAATCTACTTAACCAGCTGAACAAGTAATAGTTCTAGAAACAGAAAATCAATATTTGGAATGCCTGTTGTTTATTCCTCACTATGTAATTAACCTTCAGACTGTGGTACATTGCTTAGATTTCTTTCTACTAATAAAAATTCCATTACCTCTGTGAAAATTTTCCTGAGGAAGAAATAAAAACAATTTATATAAGATGATTGTACTTGAATTTTCACTCACTTATGTTTCTCTGCAGTTGAATTTCCTTCCTACTTTTGGGGAATCACTAAATTGTAAAGCAGAGACTGCTTCATATTTTGTAAGTGGTGAAAAATACTGATATTTATCATTTAAGCCCTTCAATACACAGTAAAATCCTTGATATAGCCTTCACCAATCAAACACACCTACCATAGGCTTGAATTAAAATCTAATCACATGAGAAGTCAAGGATGACAAGGAGACAGTGGCAGCTGCATCCAGTTTCTGTAGCTGCAGCTGTAGCAGTTTGAGTGACAGCATGAGTGTCCTGTGTGTGTGAGGTCATCAGTGATGTAATCTGTAGTGTTTGTTACCCCTGCATATAAGGAGAAGAAAAATAAGCCCAGGAGAGTCCCAAAATGCAGCTCACCCTGGCAATGCCGGGACCATTTTTTTTAGACCTTCCATATTCTCTGGGTGATTTTCAACAGTATCTGCATCCCTGAAGCTGAAAACTCCTTTCCCTTGGATTTTGGAAAAGCCAGTTTCCTACATAGTTTTGGCAGCAGGCAGGATATGCAGGGAACTATAGCACCCAGGAGCAGCCCTCACCAATGATGCTTAGGAGTTAGGGTTTGAAAACCACAGATATTTTACCCCATGAATGGGGCTGATAATAGTGTGTGTTTGCATCCTTTCCTAGTGTTTCCGCAATTGATTAAGAATGAGCAGCACTTTAGGGCAGCTGTCTTAATACTATACTCATTAATAGGCATTTATTCTATCATTAATTCCCTACTTCCTTAATCATTTTCTTTGCCAAATCAACTACTTTTACTTGAATCCTAGAGTCTGGGTCTGCTTCTTAGAGAGTGTACATTAAGAATGCCATGTTTATATTTCTGATGCTAAGTGAAATGGTACACCTTTGAAAAAAAAACACCACCACCTTAAACAGTCAGGGACAATAAAAATTCAGATTCCTTAAGAGTGAAGAAACCACAATGAGATCATCAGCTTACACCTGTTGGAATGTCTATTATCAAAAAGACAAAAGATAAATGTTGACAAGGATGTGGATAAAAAGGAATGCTTGTGCACTGTTGGTGGGAAAGTAAATTACTATAGCCATTAAAGAAAACAGTATGGAGGTTTCTCAAGAAATTAAAAATAGAAATAGCTTATGATTCAGCAAATCTATTTCTGGGTATGCAGCCAAAGTAATTAAAATCAGTGTCTCAGAGAGATATTTATATCCCCATGCTAATTGCCCCATCATTGACAATAGTCAGGATATAAAAACAACCTAAATGTTGACAAATGGATTTTTAAAATTATGCTATATAACATATGTAACGAAGTAATATTAAGCCTTAAAAAAAGGGAAAGCCTGCCTTTTGTGACAACATAGATGAATCTGGAGGAAATCATGTGAGGTGAAATAAACTAGACACAAAAAGAGAAATACTGTGGGATCTCACTTACACGGGGAATCTAAAATAGCATATTTTAAATTCACTGCAGCATAGAGTAAAATAGTGGTTTTCAGTGGCTGGGCATAGGGAGAGATTTGAGATGTTTGCCACAGGGTACGAAATTTCAGTTATACAAGACGAATGAGTTCTGGAGATCTAATGTATATCAATGTGGTTTTAACTAACATTATTGCATAGTGTATGTCTAAAAGAAGGTAAATCTTAAGAGTTTTCACCACAAACCAAGTAATCATGTGAAGAGATAAATACATTAATTAGTTTCAATATGGTGATTATTTTACAATATATACATATATCAAAACATCAACTTTAAATCTTAAATATATACAGTCTATATTTGTGAATTATGTATCAATAAAGCTGATAAAAATTGATGAAGATATATAGATATATACATTAACTCACAGGGCAAAAACTTAACAGCTGAACTGTTGGCTATGGTACAGGACTTATGGTGTGATTAGCAAACTAAGTAATAAAAACCAACTATGATCTGTTGACAAGTGAAAAATGAAGACTTATGAGCATTAACTCATATTTATTTTCTTGCTGTGTCATATGTGTAGGTATAAAAGGCAAATACTATCCCTCTTCCATACATTACATTTTCTTTTTATTCAATAAAGTGTGTATATTGATGGTAATATCAAGATAACTTTTTAACAAAAGATTTTAATGAGCATGACTGGATGATTATGGTCTTACATCTGTTTCAGTAATTCATAGTAATAGGCTTTAACCCTTTTGATGGGAAGACTAAAATGTATTTGATTGTATAAGATATAATTGTATTATGTTAGAAAAAAATGCATGATTTTAGAAGTGTAAATAATTATACTAATATTGAACAGCCAAAGTTGGTGATGTTGAAAACCTTTTACTATTTTTTTTTCTCTTCATTAACATGACTTGTATTTTTTCCACTATAACAAAATGTCTACTTCCAACAACAGAATTTGAAATTTTTGGATTCTTGTTTCCAAGTCTCTCTTGCTGTTAGTGGGTGTGCTTAGAAACTAGAATCCACCAGTCTCATGCACCTGTCCCAGACATTGACTCAAGCCCAGTAAAATAAATGGCCATGGCGCTGTGTTATTTATGGTGGGGAATCAGTAGAATCCATATCCAGTTCATAGAATAGCCGTGGCAAGAGTAACCCTAGAAGTACTGTGAGTCAAGAACAGGGTGAAGGCAATCCACAGTGTCTGTGTCTGTTGGTAGGAGCAGCAGGATCTTCACTCAACAGTCCTGTTCTTGACTGTGACCACTCTTATCAACTAGGAAGTGTTCAAGCCCACTTCTCCAGCCCTCTCAAGGCCTTGGGAACTACTAACAAACTTCTAAGCTACATAATTACTCATAATATACATATGATAAAATTATATTATCTTAATTAATAAGAGACACTGATCTGGTAATTTTAATCACCATGAACGTAATATGCTACTTCACTAGAAGATAGTTATATTTTAAAAGATTATTAGAAATGTGTTTAAAATAAATATAAAAATATATTCTGATTTCTACTAGAAATCTAACCTTTGCTTATGTGTCAAAGGAAATTAAGCAATAGTTTGACAGAGTTTGATTCTTAGAATCCTTTAAATCACATTATAAAAGTATTGGTCTCTCCTGCCTACATATAAATAAATTATTTTGATGAACCCAAGAACTTAACACATACAGATCATCATTTTTTCCTGTGGGTAAACTTTATCAAAATATTCACAATCAGTAACTGTTCAGATGAAAATGTAAACTCACAGTCTTCCCATGTTTTAGATTCTATTACTTTTTACTTTAAACAGACCTAAATAGTTTAAATGAAGAATAACCCAGTCATCAAAAATAATCCAACAACTGGAATTTTTCAACTGCTACAATATATGAAAATGTAAAGACCCAGATATTGCAGTAAATGTTTTGTTTTTAGGTTAGGATGAATTGACAAGCCAATTTTAGAATATAGTTGCTTGTCATCTATCAGACAAACTCGGAAAGAAATGCCAGGCTTCATTATGACAGTAATTTACTAGTGGACAGCTCAGCCTTTTCCTGCCTCCTCCTACTTATCACTCACTCTCCCTATTCAACGTCAGATTTATCTATCTGAAGCCAAAAGAGAGAAATATAAAACTAATATAGAACATGTATAACAAATACATTTTTAATGGTTCATTTTGTGAAACAGTTCAAGTTACAACTCTATTAGTGAGCTTGATTTACACACAATGAAATGAATGATATAGGCTAGGCACGGTGCCTCAGGCCTATAATCCCAGCACTTTGGGAGGCTGAGGCAGGCGGATCACCTGAGGTCAGGAGTTTGAGACCAGCCTGGCCAACACGGTCAAACCCTGTCTCTACAAAAACTAGAAAAATTAGCTGAGTGTGGTGTCAGGTGCCTGTAATCTCAGTTACTCAGGAGGCTGAGGCAGGAGAATCACTTGAACCTGGGAGGTGGAGGTTGCAGTGAGCCGAGATCGCACCACTGCACTCCAGCCAGGGCTACAAGAGTGAAAGTCTATCTCAAAAAAAAAAAAAAGAAAAGAAAAGAATAAAGAAAAAAGAAGTGGATGATATACCCTTAGAAATATTTTAATTCTGGAATGTAAAACCACAATTCTAAAGTAATGAGAATTACAATTTAGACTGCAGATATGTTAGAATATCAATAGAAAATATGAACTCCTTAAAACTGTAGTTCTTCAATTATAAAATGGAATAATATTAACATCTGAAGGTTTAAAGGTTTATTAAACATAGCATGTATACTTGATATAATATATAGTACTCCAGATACAATTTTAATTTCATGTATTTGAATGACTTATCCTCAAATCACATTTTTCCAACCTCTACCTTCATCGATGTTCATTGATTTGCTCTTTTATTGAATCTTAAAATAATGTCCACTATTTCATCTGACTTGAAAGTGTTTGCAAATGGACAGAGGACAATCCATCTGAGAATAAATGTTTACACACTACAGATTTCCTGGATCAGTGTAAGCTTTAGCAGACCCCTGAAAAAAAAAAGTTTAATAGTATGCTTGTATATTTCATTATTTTATCCCATTTGTGAAAGGAATAACAAAAATGGTTGTTATGACATTTCTTTTAAAGTCAATGCCTCCCAAGTAGCTGGAGTTACAGACATGCATCACCATGCCAAGCTAATTTTGGTATTTTTAGTAGAGATGGGATTTCACCATGTTGGCCAGGCTGGTCTCAAACTCCTGACCTCAGATGATCCGCCCACCTCGACTTCCCAAAGTACTGGGATTATAGGCATGAGCCACCCTACCTGACCATAGGAAACTTTTACTGTTGGTAGGAGTGTAAATTAGTTCAACCATTGTGGAAAACAGTGTGGCAATTCCTCAAGGATCTAGAACCAGAGATATCGTTTGACCCAGCAATCCCATTATTGGTTATATACCCAAAGAATTATAAATCTTTCTACTGTAAAGACACATGCACATATATGTTTATTATAGCACTATTTACAATAACAAAGACTTGGAATCAACCCAAATGCCCATCAATGATAGATTTAAGAAAGAAAATGTGGCACATATACACCATGGAATACTATACAGCCATAAAAAAGAAGGAATTCATGTACTTTGCAGGGACATGGATGAAGCTGGAAAGCCATCATTCTCAACAAACTAACACAGGAACAGAAAACCAAACACCACATGTTCTCACTCATAAGTGGGAGCTGAACAGTGAAAACACATGGACATAGGGAGGGGAACATCACACAGTGGGGCCTGTGGGGGGTGTGGGACAAGGGGAGGGAGAGCATTAGGACAAATACCTAATATATGTGGGGCTTAAAACTTAGATGAAGGGTTGATAGGTGCAGCAAACAACCATGGCACATGTATTTCTATGTAACAAACCTGCATGTTCTACACATGTATTGCAGACTTAAAGTAAAATTTAAAAACTAAAAATAAAAAATAAAAATCACATCATCTAAAAGTTTCATTTCTTAGTGATGTACTTTCTGGATAAGGTCACTTAGGGTCAGTAGACAAATTAACAAAGAAAGAAATAAAATTAGTTAAATTTGAAGTTTAAATAAATGACTAATATTTCATTATAAATATATATCATCCATTATCTGGGATGTATTTATACTTAGAAATAGTTTATATGGAATTGAAATCTAACTGGGACCATCTATGTTATTTGTCAACCTTTCTAATGGATATCTTTGATCCTGAAAATTATCTTTATTGCCCTTTTATCATAAATTTCCAATTTTATTCAGTGTCTTCATTTTTCATAAATCAGTATATTACATTAATTGAAAACATCAGCCAGTAGCCACATGACATACTAAATGGAAAGCAGTTCTTAGAGAGTTTCCATATTTAATACATACTTGATTAATATTTTGGCCAGATATAGAGTTCTAAGTATATATATTTTTTCCTAAAGAATTTCAATGTGTTTTCCATTTTAATCAGCTTCCAGTCCTGCAGTTAAAAATTTCATTATCATTTTGATACTTGATCATTTAGAGCCCCCCTACCTGCTTTTTTCTCTTTTAATTATTTTAGAAACATTTTTCTTCCTGGAAATTTTGTGATGATCTTTGATGGAAGGATTTTTACTCATTTTGTCTGGCACTTTGTTATTGACTGAAAACTAAACATAAATAAAGTTCACTTTAGTAGACTTTACAACCAAGAGAGATATTTTACAGTATAAAAATTAGTGACATGAGATTCAAAATTGGGGGCTTTAATGGAGGAGGAATGAAATTGCTTTTGAAGTTAGGAATTAGTTTAAAGAAAAAAAAAAAAGATCTATTTGTCCCGGCTCATCTGTACAAGCACAGGGAGGGGGAAGAATGCTGTTACGTAATTAAAATTTGAAGGTGCATTGTCCTTGGTGGAGATCCAGGATCGTTCAGATAATAAGTTAATGATTTAGGATTTTCATGAAGATCGATGGTAAGTTTCAGACTGTATATTATAAGAATTTTTAAACATAGGGAGCATGACAGGTGAGGTAGTAAATTCTGTGCAGAGACATATTAAAAGTGCAGACAATTCTGGGGAATAATTGCAGGTAGATAAACAAACAGAGGCCTGGAATTCTGATGCTTCTATGGGTGATTTACATAAACATGGATAAAGAGCATGGTATTAATCATGATGCCTTATCAAATTAAAGTGGAATCAATACTTTCTATTGTTGTTTTTTAAATATTTTATGATTTTTTCTTTAAATCAGGAAACTATTTACCATAATGAAGAAAAATGTAAATATATCACATTATTATTTCTAATATAGAAATATATATAACTTCTTTTCATCCATTTCCCCTCAAGATAAATGTTTGTGCCAGACTATTTTAAGTAGGCCCTGGTGAGTAAACTAATTTTGCCTACTTTTAACAAGCTTAGAATTTTGTTCAGAGAAAGAAATTAATGAAAAAAATTATTGCAAGGGTAAAATCTGTCAGCAATAAATAATTTGACCTTGTTTATATTACAGAGTATGTCTAATTTAGCAGAAACAAAAATAAAAAATTAAAGATTCCTAGCCCAAGTTTGTTTGGTTAATACAGAATATCTCACCAAATATATGTATTTTTTTTCAAGATAACTTTGTGTATACTTTTCCTGATAAAAAACATAATTCAAAATACTAGTGATATGAATATTATAGTTTACTTCTTTTGCGTCTCATAACAAAAAGCCATACACCTAACCTTTCTTAATGAAGTGAATTTTGATGTACATTCCTACGTGCAATGCTTGGCTAATGAAAATAGCTATTTCAACATTGTAAATAAGAACAGAACAAAACACACACTCATAATCCCTAAGTATCCAAATTAGATTACAGATTAATGGATTTTGGTGGGTAATTCTCTACCCCGCCCTCTAGTGATAAAAGTGGCAGAAAATGCAATGAGAATCATGATTTCTCTTTATTGTAATTCAAGTTCCATAGTGACCTCTATTAAATATTACACGTGGGGTCAGGTGCAGTGGCTCGCACCTGTAATCCCAGTACTTTGGAAGATCGAGATTGGAGGATCACTTGGAGCCAGGAGTTAGAGACCAACATTGGGTGGCAAAGTGAGATTCCCATCAGTACAATAAATAAATAAATAAATAAAGGAAAAATCAGCTGGGTGTCATTTCATGTCATTTCACATGTCTGTAGTCTCAGCTACTCCAGAGACTAAACCAGGAGAATTCTTTGAGCCTAGGAGTTCAAAGCTGCAGTAACCTATAATTATATCACTGCTCTTCAGCCTGGGAAACAGATCAAGACCCTGTGTGAAATAAAACAAAACAAAAGATTATGTTTTTACTGCAAGGGTTGCTAAAAATAGAATTGGCTTTCAGGACATAAACCAAATCAATAAGATCAAATACACCAGCTTGTGCATGGAGATCGAGTATACAATTTTTTCCACATCAATTTTCAGCACAGGGACTCTTTCATTATTGCCAAAACAAATAAAACTCCCCGGCCAGGTGTAGTGGCTCCCGCCTGTAATTCTAGCACTTTGGGAGGCCGAGGCAGGCAGATCACAAGGTCAGGAGTTCAAGACCAGCTTGATCAATATGGTGAAACCCTGTCTGTACTATAAACACAAAAATGAGCCAGGTGTGGTGGTACGAACCAGTAGTCCCAGCGACTTGGGAGGCTGAGGCAAAAGAATTGCCTTGAGCCCAGGAAGCAGAGGTTGTAGTGAGCTGAGATTGCACCACTGTACTCCAACCTGGGAGACAGAGCCAGTCTGTCTCAAAAATCATAATAATAATAAAAAAAGAATAAAACCTCCAGCATCACTGGGGAAGGGACACACTCCTGACAGTACCAAACAATGCCTCTATTTTACATAAACATTTCTTGAAAGCTGTTTGTCATCGAGGTCATTTCTTGTTCTAGGTAATTGCTATTCTCCTTTGCTAAGTATTCCCCTGAGTCTTATACCTGACTTCATGTTTCTAATTATGACCAAGAGAGGTGTATACCACTATTTTTAGTAGAAACTTAATTATAGTGATTACTAAGCTTTAGTGTTTAGCAAAACCTTACACAAGGAACACCCATTCTGCTTTCTCCTTTCTCCCAAAGCCATTCATCATGTTGCAGAAACCACGAGGCTTACCTTCCACAGTGGCTCCTACCTACCACCTGTGCAATCTAGTCTCCTCTGCACCTAAAAAGATTCTCCAAGCCCTGGAGTCTCTGTGCAGTTGATGGTGGCACATACTAATTAATTGTTTTCAATTCCCTGAGAACATTAAGTAGGAACTTGCCTTATATATGTATACTTAAACTGTTCACCAAAATTGGCCATGCTAAAGAGAACGCCACAAGTACAGATGATAATTTGTACCCTAGAAAAAATAATTTGATTTCATCTCTAAATTTAGTATTCAGGCTTTTGTGAGGATAAATCACTTTTACATAAATGTTTTGCAGAGATGTTAGTACAGGTTGTATTAGGAAGCTGTCCAGATGACATTTTAAACTTGATATCCAATATACCATGCTTGACTATTTACAAGAATCTAATCAGATGTAATACAATTTATCTCTGTGACCACAGGCTTCTTCTAAACAGGATCTCCTGATTCAAATATTTTTGAGACTCTGCTGTTAATTTTGAGCTGAAATATGGGAAACCATATTTTTCTTCTCCCTACTTAGCCTATCTTACAGGTTGTAACGAATATACTTGATTTATTTTTTGTATTCTTCCTCAAAGTATACTTCCCCCCCCCCACATTTAGCTTTTCTAAAGCAAGAAGAAATTAATTTGAAATTAGAAGAAAAATTTTTCTAATAATCTCCTGGATGTGTATCAGTGGATTAGTCTTGGAGGCCTCACAATCATGGCAGAAGGCGAAGGAAGAACAAAGGCACATCTTACATGATGGTAGGCCAGAGAACGTGTGCAGGAATACTGCCCCTTATAAAACCATCAGATCCCATGAGACTTACTATCACAAGAACAGCATGGGAAAACCTGACCCCATGATTCAATTACCTCCCACCAGGTCCCTCCCTTGACACTTGGGGTTTATAGGACATTTGGGTAGGGACACAGCCAAGTCATATGAATCAGCAAAAGCAATCAATTTAGTCTAATTAGTAATTCTTAGCCTGTTTCCTACCCCAGCTTCTTGGGCCATTTGACTTTACATTGTCAGTTTTAACTAATCAAGAATTTTATCAGTGGCAAACCTGAGAGGTCTGCTGAAAGAAAGTGGGCTAGAAGCTTGTAATGCTGAGCCATTTATTACATGGTTCATGCAAGTTTTATCCCAGGAGAAGGTGTGAGAATAAAAATGTGCAAAAATGTCTGTAAAAGAATCCTATACTGATTTTCAGCCTAAGAAAAGTTCAGCAGAGTGAGGAGAGTTGTGGAGCCCACACCAATTGTTAGGAGACTCCCATGTCTTCCCAAAATAGGCCAGGTAAGTATCCTTTCCACTTTCAGTCATTGGCTGGGATCAGTCAGTGAGAAATTTGTCTTCAATGCAAATGTGGCTGATACATTCCAGAATACAGCAGCTAGGGTACTTAGCCAATAATGCTCCCATTCTCATGACCATCAGTGTCCACCCACTCTTGCTGTAGAGATCAATATCTCCACACAAGTTCACGGAGCAGTTCTATGGTTACCTGGGACATATTTTCTTAAGGAAAAATATAGGAAAACATTACTGCTTTGAATTTAACCCTATTGATGGAGTTGATCTAAAAAGCTCTGATACTCACCCTCCTTCCATCATTGTCCATTTCAAACTCTTTCCAACCTTGCCAAACTTTCATTCTTGAAGGACCTGATTATTTAATAATCATAGCCTTCTTCTTCACCTAGGTTTCAGCGTTCACAGTTAAAATGAAGCAAAGGAGTACCAATGGGCCATGGAGCTCCCAAGTAGATCAGCTGGGTTTCGTACATATTTCTCCTTGCTCCATTGTGTAATAACAGCCATTTTTTCCTTTTACTGATCAAGGTCAATTACGTCTGACATTTTGTGACTCCTCGTTTTGCCTGGTGATTCCTGGGCACATGAATCCTGAAGTGACCCTGTTGGCCTACAGTTAAGTAAAACTTAAATATAACTTACAGTTAAAGGGGACCCTTGTTACGCCCCCTGCTCCAGTGCTACAGTGTGTGGGATTCAAGGCTACGGTCAAGCATTTGGTAAGCACCTATGTGATAGTAATAACTAAAGCTCTTTGTGTAACAAAAGCAAACCCATATAAGTACCTATAACTCTGAGAACAAAACTTCTGGCCCTTCTGGGACCCAACTTCAGAATTTTCTGAGAAACAGATGCCAAGGAAAGATTAAGTAAAATTAAATGTGTGAGCATTTTATTAGAAAAAAAAATGCCTATGAGAAAACAGGGAGAGAAACCTGGGTCTTGGAGAGCCATCAGATTGTGTTCCTAAGTGTAAAGGAGATAGGAAAAGAAGGTCGGTGGAAGCTTTCCAGATAGCAATGCAATCTAAGAAAAGTGTATCAAAGCTATGGAGGAGTTTGTGAGTCAAAGATGGCTGTCAGAAAAGTCCTCTTGTCTCCCCCAAATAAGCCTGTTTTTGTACTCATACCATACTCGGTTATTGGCTAGTGGTGAGACGATACAAAGCATGGTCTTGGAGAAAACATGGAAATGGATTTTAAAGCATAGTAACTGGGGCTTCTGGTCAACCATACTGCCTAGTGGGAAAGTCAGACAGAGTATTATCATTACTGACACACTTTTCTTCTTATTCATTAATTGAATAGTTCCCAACAGATAATCAATACTTATTTGTTAAATTACTAAAATTAATCAAAATTGTTACAAAAATATATCTGAACTCATCTTTTTAGAATTGGACTTGAGCCCATTTATCAAATGCAAAATAATTCTACAATTATATTTTATAATGTCTTATTTTTATTTTAACATTTGTCCAACCTTCTATTACCTAAGTCAGTTTAAAACATTTTTGGGTGTTGTTCTTGCTTTAATTCACAGAGCATGATACATTTTCATTATTGATTATGTTCAAAATAGTTTTTGTATATGTGCAAAAATACAAACTCTACTCATAGATGAACTCTATACTGTATTGAAAAGGAATCAACATGAGAAGTGAGGTGTGTTTACACAATTATATACACATATATATATATATATATATATATATTTTTTTTTTTTTCAGATTTCCAAAATTCTTTTTTTTTTATTGCATTTTAGGTTTTGGGGTACATGTGAAGAACATACAATATTGTTGCATAGGTACACACGTGGCAGTGTAATTTGTTGCCTTCCTCCCCTTCACCTATATCTGGCATTTCTCACCATGCTATCTCCCC
>CAUYQU010078652.1:0-10541 GCA_963574635.1 Cheracebus regulus | reverse complement strand
AGAGGGAGCAGGAGGGAGGGAGGAAGGAAGGAAGGAGAGAGAGAGGGAGAGGGAAGGCGAGGGAAGGGAGGGAAGGAAGAGAAGAGAGGAAAGGAGGAAGGAAGGAAGGGAGGGAGGGAGGGAGGGAAGGAAGGAAATTCTTAAACATTATGCTGGCCAAAACATATATGTAAGCCAATTTGATCCACAGCTGCCAATTGGCTCCCTGTGCAACTGAAAAAAAGTCAAATATAAAATTGAATATGTACATTTATGCAAAAAGGGAGTATGAAACCTGATAATATCAGCTTGCTCAAATTAAATATGCATATAATTCTCTAAAAATATATATTTAATACATTATTAGAACTAACATAAAGAAAATAGAAAATATAAATATTGGTTTTAATCCTAAAGCCAATGCAAATTTTGTGGTAACACCTGATGATAATCATCTTCTACGAAATAGAATATTCTTTTCACACTCATAACAGGAAGAGAGCAAAGACATGTTTAAGAATATAAATGCTGGATCCAGACTGCCTGAATTTAGATCTTAGTTCTGTCTCCTATTGGGTGATTAACCTCTGATGTCTTCATTTGGAGTTTTTCCCCACCTGTCTGTGCCTCAGTTTCCTCACCTGTGAAATGGGTATAAAAACAGCACTTACCTCATAGGTAGCTCTGATTATTCAATGACTTAATTATTATAAAGCATTTAAAACAGTGCCTGGCTTATAGTAAGCGCTATGTAGGTATTCGTTAAATAAATTATGGCTGTTGCTCAACCAAAATTTTATTTCCTAAATACTTGTAAAATATCATAAGGCAGGCTAATATTTTTTTAAACACTACAGGAAACCAAATTTACTCCAATGCTTTAAACTAGAGCTAAATGTCCAAGTGAATGTTATTGTTGTTGGTGACAGCTCTCCAGCACTTGGATATAATTCTAACAGAAGGAAAAAATGCAACTTGTTGTCAAGGACAATTGAGCATCTGACGGCTTGATGGCTTCTGAGATCTCTCCAAACCTGAGGTCTTTTTTATATATCTATAAAAGGGTTATTTGTCTTACTTGGCAGTGAAGCTCACGGAAAACTGAACTCTCTCCCTAGAGTCCTTAGCTTTTTATTAGATTCAGGATTTCCTGAAGCCCTTTCACATACCCCAAATTAAGAAGGCCCAAGTTAGGCCATTTTATGATTTTGTTATTCTAGTTAGTTGTGCCTAAAGTCTAGGCAGGATGCCCTGGGACATGAGGTGCAGAGGTCCAGGCCTTACCAAACAGCACCTAGTAGGAGGAATGGGAAGAAGGTCACTCTCATGGTCATGGCTGTTTATTCTCTCTCCTGGAGGGCCACAGAGAAGAGGTATGGCAGACCTACCCAACAGCATCCCCTATGAATCACCCTACTGTCTAAGAAAAATGTGTGTTAGGAGTTCTGAGCTAAGGAATCCGGGAGCAGCCAAGAGATTTACTTCTTCTCTGTGAAGAACATATGAATCCCTGGCCCATCCCTTAGAATGCAGGTCATACAGAGGATTGAGGCCCCATGTTTTGGGTTAAATGGAGTTTGTTAGGTGGAGGGTTTAAATGATCATTGCTACATAAACTGCATGCTCTTTACAAGTGGTAGCGCTTTTCCTGTCCAGCTGACAACTCCTGGACTGCCCTGTATTTAAGACCTTGCTAAGTCTATATCTTATTCACTTGGGCCTCTTTGTCCAGCTCTTGGACCGTGATGCTTTGGTGCCTTCCCTATAGGAGTCAATAGGGGTCTGGTCTGACACCACGGTAGAGCATTTCTTTAGAGTTAAGAAGCCTGGGGCGCTAGTCTGGACATTGGTACTAACAAGTTGTGCAATCCTGGGCAAGTGTCTTCCACTCTGGGAGGAAGTACCTTCAGAAGGTACTTCCTTGAGATGAGGTGGTTTGACCAGGTGACCTTTAAGAGCCCTTGAACAGTATGTGTCCTCTTCATACTAAAGTAAAACTGTTACTAGAAAGGGATCCCAATCCAGAACCCAAGAGAGTGTTCTTAGATCTTTCACAAGAAAGAATTTGAGGTGAATCCATAATGTTAAGGGAAAACAAGTTTATTAGGAACGTAAGGGAATAAAGAATGGCTAATCTGTAAGCAGAGCAGCTCCTAGGGCTGCTGGTTGCCCATGTTTATGGTTATTTCTTGATGACATGCTAAACAAGGGGTGGATTATTCATGTACCCCTTTTTAGAGCATATAGGGTCACTTCCTGACATTGCCATGGTATTTGTAAACAGTCATGGTGCTGGTGAGAGTGCAGCAGTGAGGACAACCAGAGGTCACTCTCATTGCCACCTTGGCTTTGGTGGGTTTGGTCCGGCTTTTTTACTGCAACCTGTTTTATCAGCAAGGTCTTTACGACCTGTATGTTGTGCTGACCTCCTGTCTCTGTGACTAAAAATGACTTAGCCTCCTGGGAATGCAGCCCAGTAGGGCTCAGCTTCATTGTACTCAGCCCCTTTTCAAGATGGAGTTGCTCTGGTTCAAAAGCCTCTGATAAAAGAAAAAGACAAGTATTGAAAGCATGTGTTTACCAGAAGAAGGTCAAAGCTATACACATGGGTTACATTTTCTATGATTTATTTGTTTAATTTAAATAAGAAATACTGCACCATGTTTAACTATTTAAACAGCACAAAGGATTGTAGAATAAGAAAAAAATTATTTCTCCTCCTCTGCCTTCTGCATACTTTGATTCTCCTTCCCCAGGTTACCAAAGATATGTATACCTCCCCCCACTGCCCTCCCTTTTTTTAAACCACAAATGGGAACAGATATATGTATTATTTTGCTTCCTGTTTTTTTCATTATCAGGATGTCTTAGAGCACTTGCCATATCAGTACATATGCATCTTGTTCATTCTTTGTAAGGTCACATTGTATTTCATTACACAGATATACATATTACATAGATATGAATAAAACTATTTCCCTATTAAATAATATTTATATTCACAAAAGAGTCACCAGCATTTTGCAACAATGAGCAATTCTAAATAAACCCCTATATGTACCTCTTTGTACAGATGAACCTGATGAAAGGAGAGAGTACTTAGTTTTCTAAGGATTCTTAGATTCTTCATAATAGAGATTAAAAAGAGGAAATAGTATGTTTCTGCCTAAGAAAGTAGGCTAAGTTCTCATTTAGAGAACTATTTAACCTATATGCCTCAGACAGTTAGATTTTTCTTCCTTTACTTTAGCAAGAAACAATACTTGGTATTTTGTTTTAAAGAAAAAATTATCACAACCTTTTAGGGGTCATAAGATGGTTTCAAGACTCTCCTTAGGAAGCTGCTTGTTGTTCTGATTCCATTCTGTCATTAGTGCACTCTTTTTCAGCAAAGTTCTACTAATATGTTTGACAGAAAACAAATATCAAACAGATTCCTCCAAAAATACTAACTAGAACTTATCAAAGAATGTATATTCTCTGAAATACTTTGGCTCAATTTAGAAACAGAAGAAGAATTTCACAATTTTCTTCCTTGGAACAAACACAATAAATAGTTTTGTTACTTTTAAGCTTTCTAACAAGTAAACAAAGACTCAGAGGCTAGCTAATTTAAAATTATGTTTGGTCAAGAAGTCAACGTTGTTAAGAAAGCACCCATATGGGTCATTTTTTTCTCAGATCAATTTGCTCACACATCTTGTAGCTTAAACAAACAACATACCACAGGGTCTAAAATTCCAAGAGAGAGTGTTAATTTGAAGAAATATACACCCTAGTTTAATCCCTTTGCTTAAGAGATTGTGGGAGGGAAGGGGGACTATGGCAATGCATAATTTGTTATAGATCTCTAACGTAAGTAGACCCAGATCTTATCAGTATGTGTTTACAAATGGGATTAAATTAACATAATAATTTACATTTCATTGGCTCTAATCTATCTTACCTAAGACAAGTATAGGAGTGGGAAAAATGACTTATCTCTACCCTCTTAGGTTCTTTTGCTGGGCTGTGAATTAAATTGACTTAAATCAGATCATCAGCAGAAAAATAATTTTAATTTTGTACATATGCCAGGGAGTCTTACAAAAATATGAGACTCTAAGAAGGAACGATGATTAAAGCTCCCTGAGTTAGACGGAATAGGAGTTTGGGGCTGCTGGGGTGATGGTAGCAATGAATTATGGGAGGGTAAGAGGAGGAAATGTATGGTGAATAAAAGTTATCTTGTTATGCAAATAAGAGCCTCGATATGATAAAAGTTGTCATAGGAGTAGCTTTCTTCCTGGTACAAATACCTATATTAATACAAATTTCCTTTATAGATATAAATTTTCTTTACAAAGGGGCCACTATGAAGAATGACTCTTGTGTCCCAGTTTCTTAACCAGCTCAAAATAATCAATATGTCAAAAAGGTATATTTTGGGGTGGCACATCCTGGTCTTTTACAGTCATATGTTGTGGTGTTCCCTGCAAAACTCTCATCTAGCTCTAGATTGGATTTGGTCTTCTGAGCACCACACCATCTCCTCATAAATACAGATCTCACATTTGCCTGGAGTCCTCTTTTCCATGACTCTGTGCTCCAACAGTCAACTGGGGAATCCCATCTTTCAGACAGATGCCAGGCTATCTTCATCACATTGGATCTGCCCCACCCCCTAAGAACCCATGGAAAGACTTTTTCTCCAGCTGATGTCCTGTTGCTAATAATAATTCATCAAACCTATTCAAAGTAGTCTGAATCCTATTCAAAATAATTCAGAATAGGTGAGGACCACTCCCTTACCCTCCCATACGCTCTGCAGCCCTCCACTTCTCTCCAACCCTCCCAACCCCACCTTCTCAACAACCACATTATACATCAGAAAATTCTTTTATTTCACTCTGATTAACAATTACCTTGATCCTACAAAGTAATGTTAGTACCTTTCAGCAATAAATTAAGAAATTTTCCTAAACATACAAAGTTATCTATACAATCAATATAATTTTCTTCTAGAATCTCCAAATTTTTAAAACATTCATGTGTCAATTACTCTCTCAATAGTTGTTTCCTAGTACATCAATTTTTGTGTAGTGTTTATTATATTTTGCAAGTATGCATGTACTCCAGATTCTCACAGCATCTTTATTCTAAACTCTCTCAGTAATCAAATATTTCATTTGGTGAATTCTCATGTTAAGGCACACCTTGGTGGGGTGGTACTGCTAGGAATTTTCAGTCACCAATTATTAGAAAACACTCTGCCTTCAGATACGTGCCTGTGCTTTCACATATATTGGCAAAATACTATGATCAATAGCTGTTGAGAAGTTTTATTGTTTGTTTGCTTTTTACTTCCTTGAAATATTCTTCTAGCCTGGCTAGAATGTTCCTTCTGTCTTGTGACTATAATTAGCCTAAAGAACTTGGAAGTTAAATCATCTAAATCTACTTGATTTATTCTCCTCAGTGAAATGGAAAGAATTTCTTTTTGCTGGGTTACTGTAACTGAACCCTTAAGGCCTTTCTCATGTCTTGTGTCTTTTAAATGAAGCTTGGCCAACTTTGGCTTCAGCATTGCATTTCTAAAACTCAGGAGGTGGAAACATGTGACTGTATATAAACACTGTGCATGAAAAATGGAATCTATCCATTAAATTCTCCAAAACTCCTCCTAACAGACTTATTCTGGCTCAAGAATTAAATCACATGCACCATGAATCAAAAAGTCACCCCTCCAGAGGGGTCCCCACCTTATTGTTTGGAATCCCCACTTTGTCCCCACCTTATCGCTTGGAATTTTATAAGGTGGGGAATCCCCACCTTATCGCTTGGAATTTTAGACTCTGTGGTATGTTGTTTGTTTAAGCTACAAGATGTGTGAGCAAATTGATCAGACAAAAAAATGACCCACATGGGTGTTTTCTTAACAACGTTGACTTCTTGACCAAACATGATTCGTGCAATAGTATGCAAATATAATATTGCAGAATCTGTGTTTTGCAATAGTATGCCAAACGTTTTCATTGGCAAGCTCTGGAATTTCAGTCTGTGACCTCCTTAGGCCAACTTCCACATCAAGTAGTAGGAAAAATATGTATTCATGGGGCATACTTCTGAGGTCATGTGACAGCGATTATTAAGCCCCATTAGTATAGCAAGAGTATATGCTTGGCAGTGTCTTGAATGGGTATGACCTACATTTGTGGTCTTTCATTCCATTTATTTTATTCAAGCCTGGATAATTTCTGTGACAGTAAAGCCAACCTAAAGCAAGGTTGTGACTAGAATTAGCTCCTAAGAACTTGGAAGTTGAATCTCCTAAATCTACCTGACTTATTCTGCTCAGTGCAATGGAAATGATTTCTTTTTGTTGGGTTACTGTCATGGACCCTTAAGGCCTTTCCCATATCTCATGTCTTTTAAATGAAACTTGGCCAACTTCAGTGTTATATTCCTAAAGTTCTGGGGGGTGGAAACCTGTGACTATACATAAAGATTATACATAAAAAATAGAATCTGTCCACTAGAATTCTCTAAAACTCCTCCCAACAGACTCATTCTGGAAAGTATGTTATACCAAATATATATATACTTGATATTTGCTTTGCACTATTAAAACTGAGTATGAGGCAAGGCATAAAATACAGTTCGTGGAGTTCAATAAGAAAGAAAAACTATACTCCAACTACTAAATGTGTCTCTAAAATGTAGACAATATACTGAAGATGAATTAACATTAAACTTAGGAGAAATGTTTAAGCATAGTAATAAACAAATAGATCAATTGTAGCAAATAACGATCCCAGACTAAGAGAGTGCCACTATTTGCACACAGGGAAACTAAGCAGTCCACTCACCCTTCTTGTATTAGAAGCAGAATCTCTCTTCTTTCCAGAGAGATCAAAGTCTATCTAAGACTATCCTATCTAAGTCTATACTGTCTAAGGAGACTAATGGAATCCTTAAAGCCAGCTAATACTACTTTATCTTACATGCTGAGAATCTTAGGTCACCAACAAGAACTTGTTGGGGCTCAGAAAACAACATTCCATAATATGCCCCTTTGTATTCAAACTGAGAACATCTGGGAAATAGCCAATGCAGGGAAGGAAAGGGTTTTCTCTGAAGTCCCTCCATCTAACTAAGGGCCAGATCTTCCAGACGATAGTCAACTTTTGTAAATTTCTTCCCCACATATCTCAGCAACCAAAAGAAATTGACGCATATCACAGGAAGGAAGACTGGAGCTGGCACCAGACCAGAGCTCAAGAGAACTTTGTCCTGGACAATTGTCTGTTCTTAGGCCAATTCATCTCTCTTAAAAATTATTAACGCTTCCCCTAACATTGCCTACATCTCCCAATTACCACTCTCCTATGAAGAGGGAGGGTGTTTGAACTTCAACCCTCTGGCCCTGAGTCACATATTTTGTGTGACTCTCACGTACAAGTCCACATAATAAATATGTATAGTTTTTTTCCTGTTAACCTGTCTATTGTCAGTTTATTTCAGCAGACTCAATTATTGAATCTTCAGAGGAAATGGTTGAACTTCCCAACAAACTTAAAACTCTCTCTTCATCTTCCTTCTCCCCTTACCTCACCTTTTGTTAGTCTCCTTTATTCATATATTGAATAAATAAATGTTTTCCTCCCAAAACCCAGATTCCTATGCTCCCTCTCCCTCTAAAAGACTTTCCAAGGATCATTTGTGTAAGATGACCAGAGAAATGGTTGTCCAATCTGGCATGTTATAAATAGAGCAACTGGTCAGCCAGACAGGATCCCAAGGCATTAGGCAATAAAACATGATTCTATGAAAACAGGAACTTAGATTATCACCCTCCCCATGCACAATTACTTAACAAGCAAGCTACTCCACACCTTTAATCTGAAACTCACCTTTTCTTTATACCACTTCCCCTACCATCCTCTTAAGGGCTGAAAAGGAGATTGTGGCAGCATTCTTCTTACTCTCCAGTGCTATGTACGGAAATCTTATTTCTTTGAAACACATTCCATGACTCTCTGCTCCTTTCTCTCCCTCTGTCTGTCTCTCTTCCTTACTCTCTCCTTTTCCCTTCTACTTTTTTTTTGTACAAATTTTGCTGCTATTTACTAAAGCTTCTTACATCTTGTTCAGTTTTTCTCTTCACTTTTTGCATGACTTCAGTATGCAAGCAGAAACCCTGTTCTATAGCATAACCTTTTCCTTAGCATAAGCGGTCTGTTTCGTCAAAACTCCCATGAGAGGGCAAGGGAAAGTGTACTCATTGAGCACATTTTCAGCTTAGTTTCATGCAAAGCAAGTTATGATTCCAAGGATCTTTATACATTTTATATAGTCCCACATTGTTTTAGTCCAAGTTAGTGGCACTTTTACCCATAAAAGTTCTCTAAATTTTTTTTTGTAATTTTCCTGTGAATCTGATTATCATATATGTCGTTTGTCAAAATTCACACCATGTGACTACAGAAAAAAAAAGCTTTTAAAGAATGACAGTTAATTTTACTCAGAATTCTTATGGAGGACTACTAATCCACAGGGCCTATGTAGCACTAGAGCAGTTCCATCAGACTGCTGCAGCATGGTATTTTATCTCACTTCTCATATACAGGTAGTGAGGTTTCAGTATGTGTGAAATCACATTAAACTTGCTCAGAAGTTACACTGAGGCATAATCATATCAAGGTTTGAGTGTAAGAGTCTATCTGGTTATAGATTACAGAGGCATAATCACTCACCCCTTGAGACTTTTTTTATGTGCAGGGAAAGGCAAGGACTAGGGTCATTTATTTTTATTTTTTTCATATACTTTTTTAAATTTTACCTTAAGATCTGGGGTACATGTGCAGATCTTGCAGGATTGTTACATAGGTACATACATGCCATGGTAGTTTGCTGCCTCCATACCCACATCACCTACATTAGGTATTTCTCCTAATGTTATCCCTCCCCAGTCTCCCCACCCCCTGCTATCCCTCCCCTAGCCCTCCACCCAACAGACCACAGTGTGTGGTGTTCCCCTCCCTGTGTCCATGTGTTCTCATTGTTCAACAACAACTTATGAGTGAGAATATGTGGTGTTTGGTTTTCTGTTCTCGTGTCAGTTTGCTGAGAATGATTTCTAGATTCATCCATGTCCCTGCAAAGGACATAAACTCATCCTTCTTTATGGCTGCATAGTATTCCATGGTATATATGTGCCACATTTTCTTTATCCAGTATATCTTTGATGAGCATTTGGGTTGGTTCCAAGTCTTTGCTATTGTAAACAGGGCTACTATGAACATACATGTGCATGTGACTTTATAACAGAATGATTTATAATCCTTTGGGTATATACCCAGTAATGGGGTTGCTGGGTCAAATGGTATTTCTAGTTTTAGATCCTTGAGGAATTGCCACACTGTCTTCCACAATGGTTACACTAATTTACACTCCCACCAACAGTGTAAAAGCATTCCTATTTCTCCACATCCTCTCCAGCATCTGTTGTCTCCAGATCTTTTAATGATTGCCATTCTAACTGTCATGAGATGGTATCTCAATGTGGTTTTAATTTGCATTTCTCTAATGACCAGTAATGATGAGCATTTTTTCATGTTTGTTGGCCACGTAAATGTCTTCTTTTGAAAAGTGTTCATATCTTTTGCCCACTTTTTGATGGGGTTGTTTGTTTTTTCTTGTATATTTGTTTTAGTTCTTTGTAGATTCTGGATATTAGCCCTTTGTCAGATGGGTAGTTTGCAAACATTTTTTCCCATTCTATTGGTTGCCAGTACACTCTAATGATTGTTTCTTTTGCTGTGCAGACTCTTAAGTTTAATTAGATCCCATTTGTCTATTTTGGCTTTTGTTGCCATTTTTGGTGTTTTAGTCATGAAGTCCTTGCCTATGCCTATGTCCTGAATGGTATTGCCTCGGTTTTCCTCTAGAGTTTTTATGGTGTTAGGTCTCATGTTTAAATCTTTAATCCATCTGGAGTTAATTTTTGTGTAAGGTATAAGAAAAAGGTCCAGTTTCAGCTTTCTGCACATGGCTAGCCAGTTTTCCCAACACCATTTATTAAACAGCAAATCCTTTCCCCATTGCTTGTTTTTGTCCAGTTTGTCAAAGACCAGATGGTTGTGGATACGTGGCATTAGTTCCGAGGCCTCTGTGCTGTTCCATTGGTCTGTATCTCTGTTTTGGTACCAGTACCATGCTGTTTTGATTACTATAGCCTTATAGTATAATTTGAAGTCAGGTAGTATGATGCCTCCAGCTTTGTTCTTTTTGCTTAGGATTGTCTTGGCTATGCAGGCTCTCTTTTGGTTCCATATGAAGTTTAAGGTGGTTTTTCTGGTTCTGTGAAGAAGGTTAATGGTAGTTTGATGGGGATAGTATCGAATCTATAAATTAATTTGGGCAATATGGTCATTTTCATGATATTGATTCTTCCTAACCATGAGCATGAAATGTTTTTCCATCTGTTTGTGTCCTCTCTTATTTCCTTGAGCAGTGGTTTGTAGTTCTCCTTGAAGAGGTCCTTTACATCCTTTGTTAGTTGTATTCCTAGGTATTGTATT